>CAUYQG010251932.1:0-34178 GCA_963574415.1 Tarsius wallacei
TTTTGTTCTTTCTTAAAATTATTTCTTTTCGTTATTATCAAATAAATAATCCTCTTTGTCTTCCCGGCTCCCCCCCCCCCCCCCCCCCCACACACACACACACACTGGAGTCTCACTCTGTCGCCCAGGCTGGGGTGTGTGTGGCACGCATGATTACAGCTTACTGCAAGCTTGACCTCCTGGGCTCTGATGATCCTTCTGCCTCAGCCTTCGGAGTAGGTGGGACTACAGGTACGCACCACCACGCCCAACTAATTATTTTGCTTTATTTTATTTTAAAGATATGAGCCCCCACCAGGCTGATTTTGAGTTCCTGGGCACAAGTAATCCTCTTGCCTTAGTGTCCAAAAGTGCTGGGATACAGGGTGTCAGCCACTGTGCCTGGCTCCCTTTTTTATAAACGGTAATTGAAAGTCAGAACATCTTAGCTCTGTGAAAGTGGAACGGGCCCCCAGGGATTCTTCTGTCCACACCCCTCATCTTGTACTTGACTGTGTTAGAGACGTCAGGATCACCTTGCTTATGGCATGTCAGGCTCTTTAGACTCTCGTGCTGTTTAAAACTCAACATTTGACAGGCTTGACTGTTCAGAAGTTCTCTTCCTTTGCATTGGGATGCCATTGTTCTTTCTTCTCTTGTGTCTTAACATTTTCTTGTTGCACTTCCTCTGTCTCTGCTTGTTCCTCCATATTGAGGTGTCCCTCAGCACCTTTACTCCTAGTGTGTACTGTCCACACTGCAGGAGTATGCTGAAGACTCCTCGGTTTTCTACCAGCAACCAGCCTCAGCCAGTCCTGTGTGGTGCCCACTGTTCCTGTGGACCCGCAGGCACTGTATGTCCTCCTCTACTATTAGGAGGCGTGGCTGTCCAAAGCCCCTTCATCATCCCTGAAGGTTCTAATTCAGCTTGACTCACTAGTAAAATTCAGGATTCTTTTTTTTTTTTTTTAAAGAAAACATAAAATAAAAATAAATGAAATATGTGTTTTGACACATAACTGGGATTATGTATGCTTCCCCTGCTTTCTGGGTTATTTCTGAGGTGCAGTCAGGATAGGAGACTGTCACTGGTATGCTAGCAAATTTCTTTTGCTATGTATGGGCTAACTTATTTTCAACACTGAGAATGTGGTTCAATAGGTCCTATGTAAAAATCAGTTTCTGGTGTTTGTAACCACCCCTCTTCAATGTAGTCAAGATACTTATCTCTGTTAATGTGGATGGTATGTTCTGATGCCATAGCTATAAAATGGTTAAAGAACAGGGACCAAGTAATCCTGGTGCCCGTGAGGTGCTGGGCACGACGTTTCCACTTTGTGTGCTCTCTCTTCTTTAGCTTCTTCCTTGATAAATGAAGGAACCTGGTGCACAGCGGGTGAAATCATGGGCTGGTTTCTGTGCCTACTTTTGAGTCTGTGACTAAGGTGACATGAATGGTATTTTTGATACTTTTTCATTTATTGAGTATGTATTTTACCTGTTGCATGAGATGGGAGCAGTTATGAGCAACCACTTCAGAGCTAATGAGAAAGGATAGTTTTGATTCCTTGACTGGATATCCAACCCCCAGGCTTATACAGTCTGTCCCCTTCCCCCATCTCTTTAGTGGATGAATATTAGAAAAACTGGTGAAGTGTTAATATATGGAACATTTATTTGGGACACACTTCCATTCCTAGGACTTGGGAGCTCTGCTGATATGCTGCATTTGTGCTACAATTCTAACTGAGATGGTAGAGTTAGATTTATGGAGTCAATGTCATGGTCTTTATTTCAGACCTGATTGGCTCCTAGAAGGTCAGAAATGCACTTATTCCTCTTCAGCAGGAAAAATTTGAGTGTTATCTATCTGAGTTTATATAACACTCAGATAGCCTTGCAGTCTATCTGAATTCTTTAATTCAGCTGTAGGATATTAACTGCAGTTTGTCTCCAAGCTATGTCTTGGGATGGAGACTTGCCTGTGTCTGCATCATGGTTTAAACCACCTTGAAGCAGGAGGCAGTGCTAATATGCTTGACGTTTATCTCTTTTAAAAAAAAGTGAAACTAAAGAGACTGTTTTCAAATGGAAGTCTTTTCTTTTATACCCACGCGCTCCTTCCTGCCCGTGTGATGTTAGAAAAGGTGTTATTTTCACTGTTAGGTGAGTTTTTGATGGTTTCTTCTGTGCAATTTTGTGATATTTCTGATGTTTCCTAGTAGATGGAAAATTATAAAATATTTATGGTAAAACAGTGCCCCATGCCAGCCAGTTTCTTCTCTTTTGTTGTCTGTACCTACTATTTACATGAATGTTTCTCCCTCTCCAATGTTCTCTTCCACTCTTTCACATTAGAGTGGAAAGTTTTAAAATGTTCTTATATATATGTAATGAAACAGCAGGTGGAAGATCTACAAGCAGAGTGGCTTTTGGTGTCTCTACAACACAGAGGGGAGTGGAGAGAGTCACCAGGTCCTAGCCTTAAGCTGAGGTAGGTAGGCATTTGCCAGAAACCTCCATGGGTCTGCCACATAATAGGTACTCAGCCATATTTCGGCAAAGCTCTCCTCTCTCCACTGACCACAGACAGTTTCTATTTTGTCATCAGAAAAGTTGATGTTTATAAGTAAAAAAAAAATTGAGGGGGCAGGGGTAGTACTGTACTCTAGGAATTATTGAAGAGGTACCAATTAATTTTGCCATTGATTGCTGAAAGTTTCTATTCTTGGGTAAATGGCAACGAGAAATCAGATTGGTGAAAGGGCTGGGTTTGGAATAGTGTCAACTTACAGGCAGGATTGCATAGTATCTGCATTGATAGATACTCAATAAATGAAATTGTATTACTAAATCTTATGGGAAGGGCATGCAGTACTGAGAATGGCTCTCAGGAACCACAAAAAGAGGAAAAGTAAAATCAGGTACAGTTTTGATGCCTTATTCTGTATTTGATTTAGCAGAGTAATATATCTTCATCTTCTGAGAACATTTAGAAACTGCTAGAAAACAAGTGACATTTGTACCACTCAGAGATAATTAACATTTTGTCGTATCACTTTTTCTCTTTTTTTTTCCATCAAGCTGGGTGAAACATTAAGAAACAAAATAAATAAACTATCCCCAAAGCGTTATTGTACATGTTATTTCTCTCAAAGTCTGGCTTTCAAATAATTTTCTGTGTCTTTCTTTGCAATAAAGTGTATAGTGTACCCAAACTCCTCACTATTTATTGAACAGGTGTTGTGTGCCAGACAGTACACAGTGGGATCCTCCCCGCCCCTCGTTGTGCCCATTTAACCTCTGAGGTCTGTATGGATGTGGGAACCTGGGGCAGAGCAGACAGCCACTTGGGGTTTTCTGACACTCCAGGCCTGTCCTCTAGTCCTGCCCCTGTACTGTGTTGTCTGCTAGAACTTGTTAGCATCCAGCATTGGGTGCTTCGTGTATCTTCATAATTATTTCCTTACGGTAAAAAAGACTGAATTATTTGGTTAAAACACACACACACTTTTTTAGAAGGTCACGTAATACATCTTTTTCAAAGAACTTTAAAATTCTTGGACCTCCCTTTGGTCTCTACTTCTGTACGATGGCCACTTATGTACTTAATCCCGAATTGTACCCCACTTCTTTAAAATAAAAACTTAAAAAAATATTCATGGAGTTGTTCAGTCTTGTTTTCTAGTTAGAATTATAGAAAAACTCATAGTTTTTATTGGTAGTTTTAAAATAGGATTGTTCTTATAGTTTTTTCTACTGCAAAATGAGTATTATTATGAATCTTTACTTTTCTTCACCTCACTATCTATGGATATTTACTCATTGTTTAGGCATTTAGTACTAGTACCAAGTCAGTTCATACTGAGATACTTAGATTTAAGATGCTTTTCCTGAGTGTCCTAGGGAAGTAAAATAGGATTGTTGTGGAGAATGACTGGTTTACTTATGCAGTCCTTGTTTAGGTTTTAAAAAAATGCTGTTGTGCACATTTTTCAAATTTGGCTTTGTGATTTCTGGGGTTTCCCCACTAAACTCCAAAAGAAGGGTGTCCTTAAGTTCTCTTGAAATGCAGCCAAATCAGCCCTACAATTTTTGTGAGCATTAATATTGCTGGTGGAATTCAAAGATGGTGGATATCTCATTAGGCTCCCCTGCCCCCACAGATTGAGGTTACATTAAAGAGTTGGATGTACATTGAAAGTATGATCATCTCTTGGTATAAAATTAGGCTATTGTACATCAAAGAGGCCTGCACTAGTTTGCTTCCATCCTAGTGTTTTTGAGGGGAAGGAACGGCAGCTTGATATCCTGTCATTGTGCCCCCAAACTTTTAGCAGGTATTCTTTGAGTTAATGTTGCCTTTCAGGTATCTCTGATATCTGAAAATAGGGTCTGGTTAAGATCAGGTTGGTTAGACTAATGTACAGACTATAAGCCAGCTAGGCAAGGAAGAGCCGGTGGTGAGTTGTTAGATAAAAATACAAAGCAATTAATAATTGGAGAAGCTTCAATGACTTGGACTCACTTTTATTTTTGAGTTGGAGTGCAGTGGCACACTCACGTCCACCCCAGCGTCCACCTGAGGTGGCGATCCTTCCATCTCAGTTTTCCAAGTAGCTGGAACTACAGGTACGCGCTACCACGCCTGGCTAATTTTTTATTTATTGTAGAGACGAGGTCTTGCCTAGTCTTTTAATCCCCGGGGTGGTCTTGAACTGGTGGGCTCAGGCAATCCACTCACTTCTGCCTCCCAAAGTGCTGGGATTACAGACTGAGCCACTGAGCCCAGCCTGAACTTATTTTATAAGAGATTTGTTCTGGTATATGCTATTTTAGATTTACCTGGGAAGACCTTTATTTGGAAAACAGAGTATTACGCTTCATGCTGCTGATCTGCTAAGTAGATCTGAGCTTGTTAGTGTGAACCATCATTTCAGACCGCCAGAGGGTCAATGGCAAAGTTTGCTTGAGTTTTAGGGAAGTACATGATAATCTGTTTTATTTAGGAGTGTGTAGTGATTTTGTAATTTCTAAAGATGGCTGTGAAACTCACTTTCATAGTAGTGTTGAGCCCTGTAAACACATTTGGAAAGTAGATGAAAGAGGGAGATGTTTACCAATTCTCCGGTATTTTTATTCAATGTGTGGTGCTTGAGTATAATTTCCTCTCTTCCATTCTGTCATGTTCCATGTAACCTAAGATAAAACACACTTTGGCATATAGGAATTTTCTTATGTACATTTGGGTATGGAGTGTGCGTGAATTTGTCAGACTCAGCCGATGTTATGAGAGAGAGAATTATAGGTGAACAAGCATCCTACTAAAGTCTGAGTCCTCTGTTTAGGAAAAAAAAAAAAAAAGCTGTGCTGAGATATATCACATATCATGTAATCTGCCCACTTAAAGTGTACAACTTTGTATTTTTTAGTAAGTTTGCAAGGTTGTGCTATCATTACCACAATCTTACTTCAGAACGTTTCCATCTCTTAGTCTCTCTGATTTTAGAAGTAAATTATCTATGCTTTTCCATGAATATGTAGAATATTTGGCACATAGGTTTTTAGGTTACCTTTCTTTTACATTCTCCTGGGAACAATTTTAATCCCAGGTTGTCTGCTTCTTGTCTGAAGTTTTCTGTAATAATAATTTTAACTCTGTAATTCTTGTAATGTTATGAACAGCAGTTGATACATAATTTTATTAAGGGCTTTTCTGTAAAAATGCTATTAAAATTATATTTTTGAAGACTTGGTTTACTTACTATTTTGGGTTATTGTCTTTCATAACATTGAATGGTTGAGGATGTATTTTAATTTTTTGCCAAAGCCTAATTTAATTTGGGAAGTAAATTTGCTGCTGTTGCAAAAACCATATAATGCACCTCAAATGCGAGTTCTGTCTGTAATTTTTTTTTTTTTTTTTTTGGGCAGCTGCAGGTCAGGGATGGTAGTTGGCATGTTTTCCTACTGCTTTCCTGAGATGCTGGTCTGAAGTTCTAGTGTAGGTTCTGCTTTTCTTACCACCTATATGTGTAGACAAATTTCTTTTCCTTCAAGACCTTTTCAAGAGGTGCTGGAGGAGATTCAGGAATGCAGAGTAGTATAATATTCTTAGCTAGGGATGTGTACCTGAATCCCTTGTGAAAGTACAAAAATTCACCAACTTGGGCTCTGACCCCAGCTGCTACCCCACTCTGATCTGGAATAACTCGGATCCTGCTGCACTCTGATTTGAGAACTATTGCTAATTGGTTTGTCTTCTGAAAAACTGTCTACCTGGAAATCTGGATGTTGAACTTACCAGTTGATCTTGATCTAGTCATTGTATTTCTGTCTATTTGCCTGTGTAATTGTAAAAGAGCTTTTGATAGGAATTAGTGTATGGGAAAGTTATTCAGTCCCCTGGGGGAATTTCCAACCACAGTTCAAGTTATAATTAAATATAACTGGCATTTTATTAACATTGCATTGTTGGGAGTGAAATACAATCATAATGTGCATTTTATAAATTTTATGACTTTTATAAATTTATACATTTAGTCTCCCCTAAAATACCAATTTTGATTTTCTTCCCTTTGGGTGGAATTCTTTTGAAGGGTGACTTCATATTCTCATGCTTTCTTACAGTAGCATGGGCAGGGTTCTAGTTTAGCACAGGTTTTGGATTGCAAGTTTGTGTTAGGGACTTACTGAGCCTTAGGTAGACAAGAAGGTCCTCATTTAGTAGATTGAGAGCATGGGTTTTGGAAGAGAACTGCTGGGACTTGAATCTCTGCCATTGACTGTTGTGCAACCTGGGGCAAGTTTTCCTTTCCTTTATGGGGTGTTCTGAGAATTAGTTGTGATGATGATATATGAAACATGTATTGTTTTGTTGTTATGCAGCTATTTGTATTTGAAATAATGAATTATCATTGAGTGACTTTTCCTGTCTGGTGATAACACAGTCTGTTTTGTTTTCAAATGTAGCTTGGAAGCTTAGAGGTTCCTGCTGCACTCTTTCATCCAGTTAAATGTGCATTAAAGCATCTATCTGGGGAGTGTTACTTTGGTGGCATAAAGTAGTTTAAATGTGCTTCCCAAAGAACCTGGCTTCTATTAATGTATTCATTTATTCTCTAGGAGAGTAATTCATTTTTTATTACGCAGTAGCTTATAGCAGGTGTTAGAAACTCCTGTTGTTAATACTAATAGCAATCAACATTCAACTTTTTTTGTTACTGTCTGCTGTTTTGTGGGTTTTCACCATTTATTCTTAATTGTCATGTATAGTGGAAGTAATTAAATCCATGAGTCGCCTCCTCTTGTTATAAATGTTTGTGTTCCTTTTAAGTTTGCTTTGCTTTCCCAGATTCTGGTTTCAATTAACATGCTGATGGGCCTCTGGTTTGCAGGGTAGATTAGTGGGCTTTGGTGTGGCTTTTTTCCTTCTTCCTTTCTGCTTTTATGTATTTGGTGGATGCACCTGTACACAGGTACCTAATTCCTTCTTTCTCTGGGAGAGGGAGTGTGGAACCATCGTTTTAAGCAAACTTTCTGGCTACCTCCATGTGCCCCATATGGCGTAAGCATCTGGATATTTGTAATTATAAATTGATAGTGGTCAAATTGATGTCTGTGGAAGTAATTGAACTATTTTATAGCAGAAAAAAGATAAGGTTGAGTGTTTTCTTAAAGCAGTATTGTGAGTTTCCTGCCTGAGACAATGTATAGTTAAGAACATAAGAAAGGGCCAGGCGCAGTGGCTCAAGTCTATAATCGTAGCACTATTGGGAGGCCGAGGCCAGAGGATTGCCTGAGCCCAGGGGTTTGAGACCAGCCTGGGCAACTTGGTGGGACCTTGTCTCTACAATAAATCAAAAAAATAAGCCGGGTATGCTAGTGCGTGCCTGTAGTTCTGGCAACTTGGAAGGCTGAGGCGGAAGGATTGCCTGAGCCCAGCAGGTCAACACTGGGGTGGCTGTGAGCATGCCACTGCACTCCAGCCTGGGTGACAGAGTGAGACTCTTATTCCACAAAACAAAACAAAACAAAACAAAAAAACATAAGAAAGCATATTATATAACGAAACATTCAGCAGGTTCTATATTTAAGTATTTGAGTGGAGAATTTAGCTATAATTTATGTGCAGAATGAGGATATGGGAAAAGGAGGGACTCAGGTAGTTGGTGAAATGCTATCCTAAACCTTTTGAAGGTAGGAAGAATCGAAGTATACATAAAATGCAGGATTTGGGAGAATGTGTGTGGGGAGGTGGTGGGATGTGTGGGAGATAAGGCTGCGTGCTTGCTTGTGAGAAAAATGATTATGTTGTTTCATGCAAGCAAGCATTCTTCTAAGTATTTAAACCTTTTTAAGTCTTCTGAATCCATTTGCCTTCGCTGATTACTCACGTGACTGGCGAACATTTGTGACAGATATTTTATTTTCTATGATAATGTGTTTTAGATTCCTGGGTATATTTTATTTTTGAGCTTGTGAAAGAAAACAAGACACCAATAACTTTTTTAAAAATAGAATTCTGTTGGGGTTTAAAAATTTGCACTTCATATGTTGGTGGTGGCTCAAAAACCCATTTTACAGGAGAAGGAAATTTAATTAGTTCTTTTATTTTTATTATAATTTCTGTTTTCTCTCTGAGTTCTCATTGTAGCAGATAATCTTTCTGTGGTGGGGTATCGGTATTTTGAGAGATGTATTTTGGAAACTTTCACGGACTCCTTCAACATTTCAGAAATGCATAGCAATGTTTTAAGGTCTTAATTTGATTACATATTTTGTTCCAAAGTTAACTTGTAGATTTTCTTTCCCTCTTCTCTTCAGTTATACTTGAAAGGGCAGAGGGAATTGCTCTTGCTTTCTTCTCAAAATAAAAATGTCAAACTCAACGATACCCTTTATTCTTCATTGAAACCATTAGAGCGTCAAAAGCCCACAATCAGGCCTTGCAGACCAGCTCCCAGCTGGATGGGATGCAGCTGCAGCAGGAGAACTAGTGTGAGGAGCTCTAACCAGAGTAGTGTTTGCTGCTGAGGTGTAGTACCATTTATTGCCTCTTTGTGGGTGGGGAGGTGGGGGGGAGGGAGTTGAGCCAACTGGATGAAACATATTTAATTTATATCAGTAGTGTACCATCTGAAGCAAACAGGGTGGAAGTTTAGGACTCGTTAATTAAGGCCATAAAAGGAACGGCAGGGACACTGATGAAAAGCGTTTTCAAGTTAATTGTGTGTGCATTAGGGATGGAAAACATTTTCATTGAGATTCCTAAAATCATATTGCAACATGAGTTCCCCTTTGACCTTGCAGTTTATGTTGGTCTATTTTTCACCTTTCTTTCTTTAAAAGCGTGGATACCATCTCTGAGGCCAAAGCACATCTGTGGGTGATGCAGATAAGTCCTGGTTAGTTCTGAAGGTCCTCATTGCTATTTTCACTTTTATTCTCTCATGTAAGGTGTTGGTTTCCATTTGGTGATGAGAGGTACTAAATAAGAATGTTCCATCTGAGAATGGAATTTTGTGGGCAGGTAAATTTTTAGTGTCTCCATCCACGACCACAACCACATTATATGCCCTAATTAGCCACGTGTGTGAAGTGAGCCTAACTGGGTTAGCCAATGAGAATGAGTCTAGCATTTTCAGGAAGAACTATTTCCAGGTTGGAAAATTCTCATTGCTATTTCCAGAGTTGTTCAGTCTGGAGGTAGAGTATAAATTAAAGAAAAGCAGTGGGACTGGCTTTGGCATTGGTAGCTCCATAATTGCAGTTTTGGCCAAAGACCTTTGATGAGTTTTGGCTCTCCAGACACAAGGAGCACCTGTGATACACTGACGAAAGGAGGAGGGATACTCTAAAGGGAAGTATAAACTAGAGCAGAAACACTAAGACTCCCAATCCTTAGGCTGGCCTTTCTGTCAAGGCAAAGGGAAAGCTAGTGGATTGCGTCCTCTAGCTTGTTCCAGCAATGTCTTGTTCTGGCCTCCATTTTAATGTACACACCATTTTTTTCTAGCTGGAATCCTTGGAGTTACTGTGTTTTGGGCAATGGTGTTAAATACAATAGGTGTAGGTTGCATCCAAATACCATTTAATTGCTATTTAAACAGGAATCAAAAAGATTTCATTTCCGTGCCAGTTTATATATTAAAGTTATTTTGAACAAGCAGCAGGGTGCAAATTTGATATTAGTGAAACAAATATTTGTTGTGGAGTGACCAAAATTTCATGATTTATTGCAGAACAATTTAGGGGCTCTAAAAAAGGGAAGGCAGTCCTCAAATGAAGTTATGTGTGACATCATTGTCTGGCCATGGCCTCTTTTCCCTTATATTTGGCTTCTTTCTGCCCCTCTCCCAGGGAGCAGCCTCTGACCAAGGCTGGTCTCTGCAGGTTATGCATATTCCCAGTAATGTAGATGATCAAGCAAAACTGAAAGTAATGTGGTTGCCATGTGCAATCAATGTAATTGTAAACATAGGATGGGAATTTGATAAATTGCTTTGCTTGCCTGTAAAACTTTGTTGTACTGCCCTGAAGTGCAGTCTCTTTCTGCCCTGACCCGCTGCTGTGGGTGCCTCATGGGTCAACCCTTTCTTTACTGACCTGCTACCATGGGTGCCTCCTGTAGTTCTAATAAACCTATGTCTTTCCCTGCTGGACCTCCAGTGGGAATATGTAAAGAGTCATAAGTGCAAGCGCTCTCAGATTCGGAGTTGCTGAATTACATCATGTTACATCTCCAAGAACTGCTTGCTTGTTCCAGGACACCTGAAGGCAGGACAAACTTTGCCACATAATTGAATTCAAAATTCAAAGTAAAAACTGGTATGTTGCAGCGTGATTAAGGGATTGTGTCATGGCAGAATAGCAGTAGTGTTTTCACTTTTAGTGGTATCTATTATAATGGTGGATTTCATACTTAGAGGTAGGTTTTTGGTAAAGGAGGAGGATTTTGCTGAACACAGTTTTGAGTATTTACTGTGCTCATCATGTATGAGGAGAAGTGGAGGACACTTCAGGGAGCTTACAGTTTAGTAGGGGAGACAGGCCTTGAATAGAATCTCTGAGTCTGCAAGTAATACTGATTCTAATCATAGGGAAACTTTTCAGAGGCAAAGGGATACTGAAAGGTGAATATGAGTAAGTAAGGGGGAAAACTGGGAGGATTAGGATCAACCTCCTGTCTTGCTCCTGTCAATAGCTACCAGGTGGGGATTTTGGGATTAAATAGTCACACTGAAAACCTTTCCTCTAGCAGGGGACAGTGTACTGTCCTTAGACTTGTAAAGCAGGAAGCCTGAGTCTTTTCATCTTTGCTCTGCTTGGTACAGTTCAGATTTTCCTGGGTGTCACTTTCTTCCTGTAAAGTGGAGTGGTGGTGTATGTCAGTTTTGGTGCATGTGTATGTAGTATTCTGTTGCTAGAAGTAGGTGTGTTTCTATCACACGAGTCTAGTGACTTGTAGCTGTTTTCTCAGGGCCAGTCCTGTTCACTGTTAGTTTTAATTCATTGATTTTTTTTTTCTTTTTTGTTGTTGAGGGAATTGACCAATTTGTGAATTCAACTGGGAAGTTATCCTAGCTTCTGATGAGTTGCTGTGTGGTCCAGTAAGGCACACACTTTTGTGCAGCATTATAAATGGGATATTTTGGCATCGGTAGCTGCTTTCCTTGGCAGGAAGAGACAGTCTGAGTCATTCTCCCTGGTGCTTCTTCCAATTTCTCTCCACTCCTTGCCTCCCTCTGCTGATCACATTCCATGAGATTCTCTTCAGACTAGTTTTGGCTTGACTTGAGAGATGGGATCAGGAGTGGATACTACTGAATGTATCCTTTTTCAAAAGGAAAATCACTGTGCTGAACTTGAGGCATTTTAAATGGGTGTTGATTTTTCCTTTTCTCTTTCTCCCCATTTTCTCTGGGATGTAGTAGAGGAACATCGCTCTGACCACTGGCTCTCTGTTGCATGCTAATGCTTCCCACTCCCCTCCGGAAATCATGTCGTACTTTAATTTATTGATATATAATTCATATAGCATAAAATACTAAAGGATGCTGTAAAACTGAGAGCCTCCAGAGACTGTAGTTTTTTTTTGGGGGGGGGGGGTTGGAGCCTCACTACAGCCTCGACCTGCTGGGCTCAGGCAATCCTTTCGTCTCAGCTTTCCAAGTAGCTGGAATCATAGGTATGCGCCACCCCACTGGCTAGAGACTGTAATTTTAACAAGAAAAGCTCTCTTGCTTGTAAACAAGAAGCCTTCTCTCGGTAGAACCCTTCCTCCCATTCCCAGTATTAATGTCACATTGTCCTCTGTAAACTGTTTTCTAATGACACATACATTAGGTGAAAGCTTTCTTCCTAGCTCAGATACAGATTCCTAAGAAGGAAGCCCCAGGAGGCACATGTGACCTGCCTCTCTCTACATCCAGGAATTGGGAATGGTGAATGGAAGTTGGGGATACAAAAAACTCTGCAACTTGGGGTTTCCTCACAGGGCTTCCTTCTTTCCCCTCCTCTGTCATTTCCTCCTTACTCTCTCTTGACTTCCTGTAAATGTGAAATTATCTGCATGTCTGTGAAGTAGTTCACTTGGTTGTCCTGCCATGTAGGGAGCAAGCAATGGATGGTGTGCAGAACAGTCTAGCATGCATACTCTGCTTTTTCCCTCTCCACATGATTGGAAGTCTAAATTCGCTGTGAATATGTATTGAATGTGTGGAGTTAAGTTTTGTGAATAAATACATAGAAGCACAGCAGAGGTTATTACAGCCTCAGAAAGCAACTTTATTGAGAGGTATCAGTACTTTTTTATTGCTGAGCAGTATTTCACTGTTTGGACATGTCACATTTTATCCATTCATCAGTTGATGGGTGTTTGGGCAGTAGTTGCCTCTTGTTTTGGTCATTGTGAATAATGGTGCTGTGAACATTTATGTACAGCCTTGGTGTGGACATGTTTTCACTTCTTTAGGTATGTACCAAGGAGTTGAATTGCTGGGTCATGTTGCAACTCTTCAACCTTTTGAGGAATCGGCATGGCACCATTTTACACTTCCATCACTATGTTTAAGGTTCCAATTTCTCCACACCCTTGCCAGCACTTAAGATTCCATCCTTGTGGGGAGAAAGTGTTATCTCATTGTGGTGCTAATTTGCCTTTCCCTAATAACTACTGATGGGTGTTGAGCATCTTTTCATGTATATAATGTTCATTTGTATATTTTATAGTAGAGAATTTGAGATTAATTCATATAATTCTACCTGTTACCTCTGGGAAAGCTTTGATCCATTCTTATCTTTTTTTTTTTTTTTTTATAAATTTCTACTTCATTGGTAGGTTTAAAAAGAGCAGTTTGGTGATTGAAAGTAAAATGCTTCCTCTATTTAGGAAAATATAAAAATCACTATCCAGGAAGGGCTCCTTTTTTAAACAGTAAAATAAAAAATTTGATTTCAAAATTTAATACCATTTGATATAGGTATATTAACACTATTCTAGTGATCAGTTGCAGGCATAGAAAGTAGGAACATATCAGAATGATCCAATTCCTGATGTGAATCCCATATTTATTCCTTGTTATGGAGAAGTCACAACAATTGTGAAACCCTTCAAGCAGCGCTCCACTTCTCCCACCCCTTCATGATTATTTTCAGTCAAAACACTCAATTTTATGTTTCTAGGGAAGCAGAGCAGATCCTGCGGTTTTGTGAGATGGTAGTTTTGCATTAGCTGGAGCCACCAATTACTGACCCACTCAGGTGTTCATACTTCATTAGTAGTAGTCTTGGGGAACGGATTGTATATCTACAGTAAAATAAAAACAAACAGGGAAGAGACATGCTGCTCAGTTCCTGAAATATCCTGTTGAAGATAGCATTCTCCTCTGCCTGTACATCCCAAGTAGGTGTTTCGTTTGTTTGTTTTGTTTGTTTTTGAGTTGGAGTTTCACTCTGTCACCCAGACTGGAGTACAGTGGCCACTCCCGGCCACTGCAGCCTCTGGCAATCCTTCCGCCTCAGCCTTCCAAGTTGCCGGAACTACAGGCGAGCGCTACCATGCCTGGCTGATTTTTTGATTTATTGTAGAGATGAGGTCTTGCCAAGTTGCCCAGGCGGGTCTCGGACCCGCGGACTCAGGCAATCCACTCACCTCAGCCTCCCAAAGTGCGGGATTACAGGCTGAGCCACCGAGCCCGGTGATCCAAGTAGGTGTTTCAGAGTTCAGCCATGAGGTGGATTTTCACTGCAGCAACTGCAGTCTTATTCACAGGTAAAGATCCTAACACTGCTCTGTTCATCACCCCAAATATGTCTAAGTTCCAATCCCTAGAATCCGCCCCCCACCCCCTTTAAAAGGATGAAGAATAATTACCAGCTGAGTGCAGTGACTCACGCCTGTGATTCCAGCACTTTGGGAGGCCGAGGTGAGAGGATTGCCTGAGCCCAGGGGTTCAAGAGCAGCCTGGGCAACTTGACGAGACCTCTTCTCTACAATAAACCAAAAAATAAGCTGGGCTTGATGGCATGTGCCTGTGATTCCAGCTTCTTGGAAGGCTCAGGCAGAAGGTTCACCTCAGCTCCGTAGGTCGAAGCTGCGGTGGCTGTGAGTGCGGCACTGCACTCTAGCCTGTGCGACATAGTGAGACTCCAGCTCAAAAAAAAGAAAGTTAAGCAGTTATACAGGTTGGGTGGAAGGGTGATCAGATAAGCCTTTGTTGAGAAGGTGATAGTTGAGAAATTAATATTGTGATGAGAGAAGATTCAAAGAAGAGTTCCAGGTGGAGAACCAAGTACAAAAGAGTTGGTTAGGATGTAGGTTCAGACTGTTGCTGACCAAGGCAAGAGTTGGAGCAAGAAATACTGCAAGTCCAGAGAATGTTCATTGGGACTATTATAACAGTGAATGTCCGGAATCCCCCTTCCTTTTCTGTATATTGGTCACTTTTTGGGTGTCATACAAAGGGTATGCGGAGCGGGAGCAAGCCTCATACACTCCCATCCTGCCCTTTATGTTTGTTTGTTTGTTTGTTTTTAGTTGGAGTTTCACTCAGTCGCCCAGACTAGAGTGCAGTGGCACGCTCCCGGCCACCGTAGCCTCAACCTGCTGGGTTCTGGCAATCCTTCCGCCTCAGCCTTCCAGGTAACTGGAACTACAGGCGCGTGCTACCACACCCAGCTAGTTTTTGATTTATTGTAGAGACAAAGTCTCGCCAAGTTGCCCAGGCAGGTCTCGAACCCGCAGGCTCAGGCAATCCACTCGCCTCGGCCTCCCAAAGTGCTGGGATTACAGGCTGAGCCACTGAGCCCGGCCTCCTGCCCTTTATGAATGGAAAGCTTATGTGTCTCAAAAGTTGTTAGTATAAATTATAAAGGAATTGTCTGCCTGTATATTTGATAAACTGCTACTTAATTTAACTAGTAATACAATGTTAGAAATTATTAATGAACTTGATAAAATCAAAATAAGCGGGCTGATACTTTGATTCACTTAGGCTCCAACAGTAATAATATATTTTGGGAAGGAGGTGGAAGAATGAAAAATCACCTATCTGATACAAAAATGCACAGGTGAAGGTGCTGGGTACATGTAAAGCCCACACAATATTATACAATGTATTCCTGTAACCAAAAACTATTCATATTCTCCAAAACTATTAAAATAAAGAGAAAAATATATATCTATATAGGGATTATATATATCTATATATTATATGGATTAAATGTAACATTTTTACTCAATAGAAAGTGATTACGGTTTGGTTTTCATACTGTTAGGTGATTTTACATTTCATATTAGTACATCTAGAACTTTCATAGGGGAATAAAATAATAATTTCATTATGCACAGTATCTCAAGGTAATTTTAAGTATAATTTTATTTCAGGTTAGCAGATTTATTTTTGTTTAGATAAAAATCACGTTAAGATTCAGTAATTTTACCATTTTATTTATTTTATTTTATTTTTTAATTTTTTTGATTTACTGTAGAGATGAGGTCTCGCCAAATTGCCCATGCGGGTCTCGAACCCGCGGGCTCAGGCAATCCACTCACCTCAGCCTCCCAAAGCGTAGGATTACAGGCTGAGCCACCAAACCTGGCTAATTTTACCATTTTAAAGGTACCATTTATAGAGTTTCAATACTTAGTATAATTGCATTACTCTCAAAAAGAAAACCACATAACATTACCAACTGCTCCCCATTCCCTTCTCCCCTCAACTTCTTGTGGCCATGGATCTACCTTTTTGTCTCTGTGGATTGTCCTATTCTGAAAACTTCCTCTCCAGTCAGTGGGCTTACATAATATGTGACCTTTGCGTCTGCCTCTTTCTCGTAGTATGTTTTCAGGGTTCATCCATGCTGTACCATGAAGTCTTTTTTATGACTGAATAGTCCATTATATGTATATACCACATTTTGTTTATATTAATTTGTCAGTTGATGGACAGTTGGTTTGTTTCTCCTTTTTGGCGAGTGTGAATAATGCTGCCGTGAACATTTTTGTGTACAAGTTTTCCATGAGTGCCTTGGAAGAGAATTGAATACTTATCTACTTAACATTTGAGGAACCCACACTTTTCCAAGATAGCTTTGTGTTCATCTTCATCAACACCTGTTCTTTTTGATTTTATGATAGTCATTCTCATGGGTGTGCCTATGTTCATTTTAATGGAATCTTTAACAAGTTGACACAGTTTAGCCTCCTATTTGTCAAGTGGCACATTGTGTTTAGTATGTAATGGAAAGCATAATTTCTTTTCATCAAGAAAGTTCATAAAAATAAGTTTGACTTGGGAAGAAATGTGTACTACGGTTTTATTAATATAAATAACAAGAACAAATTAGAGATAAGGGGCCAAGTTTGTTTTTTTTTATCTCGGGCTTGGGATTCTTGTTATTTGTGTTAAATTTTATTTTTGCAACTTTCAGAGTTTCTTTTGCTGTGTGTTCTAAGCCTTTAGCTCGGTACAAAATGAAAGATTTGTAGGGAGAGAGGCTGTAGAGAGTTCTGAGATGAGTGGGTGCTGTAGCCAGATGGCCTCATGACCCGGGAACACCATGTATTTTTTGTATCTCTGAGTTGATTCAAGTAACTCTCTTGGGCGTCCAGTATATAGTAGGCTCAGTAAGTGCAACTATAAGCATACATAACATGAGATTTTCCAGTAATGAAGTTGTCAGTTTTCAGAATAGTACAGCTGTTGATCGGATACAAATGCGGTATAATTTAGAGACTGATGAGGTTGCTGAGGCAAATGTATAGATTTGTCTTTATGCTTCTTATTCCTTATCAATCGTTAATCACAGGGTTATTGTGGATATGATTCAAACAGTACACGTCAGTGAACATAAATCGTAACAAACTGATAACCATGTTATTCACAATGGGACTAGTGGGGTGATGGGTTGAACTTACGGACCTTACATGTTCTTTTGAGAGGTATTTGGAGACTCTCAAGCTGTTTTTAAGGGACAGTCTCTATAAGTAATTTTTAAACTGATTTGTTCTTTTAATTCCCAGAAATGGAAAGACCCTTGGTTGAGAAATTCTATACAAAATTTAGGGGAAATAATCAATACTCGAGTAATAAATAAATCTTGTCTCAGATCTTTCATGTACACTGTAGATTGTGGGATTATAAGGAAGCGTTTCTGTTTCTTCTGCAGAGAGTGAATTGTTACTGGATTCTTCTCTCTCTCTCTCTCTCTCTCTTTTTTTTGGTGTATAAGGAGGACACAGGTACTTCCTATGCTCACAGCGCAGCCTGCTGCAGACCCATGGACATCATCTCCTTTCCCCACCCCTGTTCAAGCGTCTTCCAGATGTGTTTCATCGTATCACACTGGGAAGCAATCCCACTCTCTTCCGAGTTTATTGTTGGCCGTGTAATTTTGTTTATGATGTTTTTGTTGCTGGTGGTTTTCCCTGTGCTCTGCATTCTGTCTCAGGAAGCCCGTCTCCTTTTTCTATTTGTGGTAATTACTAGAGAGCATTTTATTTTGGCCTGTGGGGAGTGCTGGTTATGTTTCTTTGTGTGAGCATGTATGTTAAAATTGGAAAGTGTTTTCTTTGAGGTCAGGGCTTTTGTAAGATGGTCTAAAAAGTTTGTCACACCCCCATCTGGCTTTTTAAAAAGCTTTGTTTTGTTTAACACAACCTGTTGATGACTTCTTTTAAGTATTTCCACTATCAACTTTAGTGGGAAGAAAAACACTTCTCCTTCTATTATATTGACCTTAATTTGGTTATTCATTTCTGATGAAGGGATGTTGGGTAATCTGCCTTTTCCAATCTCTGCTTTCTGATATAATTAATAATATATTAATGTATTAATATAATTAATAATCTGCCTTTTCCAATCTCTCCTTTCTGATATAATTAAGTAAATGAACAATCACAACCTAGTTTCCCTGATACTGATACTAAGACATTATTTTTATATTAATGACAGGTCAGGACTGACTGACTTCTGGTCATAGACAGGCAGGGTTATGAAGATTTTCCTCATTCATTTGGTGTCCCAGAAGGTTTGAGTGGATTGGTAACAGGTCCATTCAGTTCCTTGAAGCTAGTGGGTGCTCTTTTTGTTTCAGTGAATGAAAATTTCAGTATTCTCTGAAACCTTTTGCTTTTACTAATTTCTGAGAATACTGAATTTTTGTTCCAGAGAATTGATGTCAAAAAATAAAAATAAATAAGACATTGTGTGTGCTCTATTTGAACAGTTACTTGGTTTCCTTAGTTAAAAAGTTTCCCTTCCTTCTGTTATTTCCCTTCTACAATTAGTTATTAAGCTTTTAATGTATACTAGGCTTGCTGTTAGGGAGTTGTCAGAATATAGATATTTTAATGCCAGAGATTCTGATTTCATCCAGGATAGGGAGGTGGCCGCACTGAGGTCCAGAGCAGCCATTCTGAGCTTATCGACAGCTCAGGGCACAGGCCTCACCCAGACTAGTTAAGTCAGAGTATGGAGGCGAGGGTTGGGCTTTCTAAAGCTCGTCAGGTGATTTCCAGGTGATTTCCAGGGCAACCAAACTTGACAACTGGTATTTTAGATACATGAACACAAACCACCAGCAATGCAAAGGAGAAGGACATGTAAGAATGATAGCGATGGGGCTGTGTTCTCTGTGAAGAGTGTTTTAGGGAGTATCTTTGCTTTAGGAGCTCAAGGCTTACTGAAGAAACATTTAAAATCACGGTGTAGGTATGGCAGCAGGCTGTGCCTTGGGTGGGTAAAATAAAATGTCTCTCAGTGGAAGTTATTTTCTCAGTTTTCCCTTCAGGTCTTTGGATTTGGATTCAGCGCCTTTAGATTTTGGGCTGCTGTGCACTTTGGGTACTGAAGCTTTTCTGGCCAGTGACTGGTGTCCAGAGGTTGCTGTTCCAGATTCTGCCTGGTTTCATTCACTTGAGAGAAAACAGATTGTAGTTGTTTTACTGTCACACAAATCCTGATTTGAAACCACTTGGAAGCTTGTCTGAATAGTCTTGATGTTGCCGAATAGAGTGTCTCATGACTGTATTTTTGGCCACTCGTGTGGGCAGGCCCCAGGCCAGTGTGTCTTCATTCACTCTGTCTCTGCATTTTTCTTATTTGCATGTCAGGCAAATAAGAAATAAGGCTATCTGTGGGTATGAGTGTGGGTGGGGGTGTTGAGGGAGAGAGAGGTGACTTCATTGGCTAATAGAATTTCCTTGTCCCCAGCAACTGATGGATTTCTAAGCCTTTCAGTGCTACATTAGTGCAACTTAACCACTTAGGAGCTAGTGCTTGTGATGTCAGATGTTGATTTTTATAGAATGGCTCTTGAGTATATGAAACACTCCTTTTCTTCTTTCCAGGCTCACTCCTCAGTGTTGGGTCACTGTGTTCAAAGCATCATTTTTTCCTAAGGTTCTGAAACCCTTGTTAGCCACTGGAGGACACGTCCAGGTCAGCCAGCCTTGACTTGGCTTCACACCTAACCTTTAGCTCAACCGGTAAACTGTTTTTTATGTTTTTCAGCAAATTAGGGCACCTATGTTTTGATTCTAGGTTTAAATTTTAAGCTCCCAAATATGTTCACATCCCTGACACATAGCCTGGACTGTGACATTTCCTCAAGTCTGTAATAGGCAGCTCAAAGTTAGCACATAGAAAAAAAAACTCATCGGAGGTGACTTCGTTTACTGAGATGAAAACCTCTGGGTGTATTTGACGTGTTTGCCTTCTGCTTCTCACATATTTCACCTCCAGTCCGTCAGCACTTTCTTGGCTCAGCCTTGTGAATGTTTCCGGAATCTAGCCAGTTGTCATGGTCTCCTGTACCTCCAGTTCTTTTGTATAGGCCATTGCCTTAGCCTCCCTGGTATGCCCCCAGCCACTGGCCATCTCACTCCCCTTGGTTTATTCTCAACACAGGAGTCAGTGGGATCTTTAAAAAATGTAAATCAAAATTGATTACTTCTCTGCTTCTCAGTGTCCAGTGGTTTCCCATTTAGAGCAGATTTGTTGTCTCTCTCCTTCCTGACTTATCCTTCCCCCATACTTCGCCTGAAGTGTAGTAAATGGTAAGCTTCTACTTATATCCACTTTGCTTATAACACATCTTTTGTTTCTTGTGTTGTTGTGAAATGTCAAGATGGGAAGAATCATGACTTTGCTTCTTGGTAGCCATATTTGCTTTTCCTAACAGCTTTGCTTGGAAATGAGGCTGTGCAATGCCTTATCACCTCTTTTGAGCGGGTCAGTCCTCATGCCTTTGGGTAAGCATGGATTTCTTTATAGAACCTACGAACTGGAACATCATTCCAGTGTTAGAGAGCTGAACAATTGCAGGAAACCTCATTCTGCATGAAGGATGAAATATGACTGGACTACAGGGGCCAATGGAATTGTCCAGGTTTGCTTAGGTAGCAGAAATAATCGTGATCGTTGCAAGCCATTGTGAGATAGTGATATATAGTTAAATCATGTCATTGGATAGTTTAACTTGTAGGAAATACATCTGATTGAATACAATTGAAATCTTGTGCTATAGGTCACATAGGGTCATGCATTCTATGTAGTATGTAGTACCAAACGAGCCATTGATAAATAACCAAAAGAGACACAGCTGGTAAATTGAACCTACTAGTTCTATTTCTAGGTATCAACATATAGATAGAAAAAAGAATAAGAATGGACTTTTATCCTTGTCTCTTGGAAAAATCTCCTTTTCATTTACTGTTGAACTACTGTTCAGGTCATGATCAGTAAGTAGTTAGTCAACACTATGTATTAGTTTTGATGTGAGATCTAAAGATGACAGCTGATACCCCTACTTGAGATGCCCACATCTTATCAATTAGGTGTGTTGGTATTTGTGTAGAAATTAAAACTTCTGCGGAAAGCTGGACTGGTACAAGTCTTTACTGGCTCTGCTAGGAAATTCAGAATTTCACCAGTAGACCCTGGGGAGCCGTGGAAGTTTTCAGAGGATCGACTCATTGTAGTGTGGTTGTGTTCTGTGTTTGTAGAGAAAGAGTATGGGGAGGATGGTTGGCATTCAGATTGGTTGGTGGCAGAGCTTTTTTTTTTTTGAGTTGGAGTCTCACTCTGTCCCCTAGGCTGGAGTGCCGTGGCATGCTTATGGCCACTGCAGCCTTGACCTACTGGGTTCAGATGATCCTTCCATCTCAGCCTTCCAAGTAGTTGGAACTACAGGAGCCCACTACCACACCTGGCTAATTTTTTTTGAGTTGGAGTCTCACTCTGTCGCCCAGGCTGGAGTACAGTGGCACACTCATAGCCACTGCAGCCTCAACCTACTGGGCTCAGGTTATCTTTTCACCTTAGCCTTCCAAGTAGCTGGAACCACAGGAGCCAGCCTCCACACCTGGCTAATTTTTTTTTTTTTTTTTTTTTTTTTTTTGTGTTGGGGTCTTATTCTGTTGCCCAAGCTGGGGTGCAGTGACATACTCACGGCTACCACAACCTGGACCTACTGGGCTCGGGCGATCCTTCCGCCTCAACCTTCCGAGTAGCTGGTACAGCAGGCATGCTCTACCACGTCTGGCTACTTTTTGATTTATTGTAGAGATGAGGTCTCGCCAAGTTTCCCAGGTTGGTCTCGAACCTATGGGCCCAGACAATCCTCTCACCTCAGCCTCCCAAAGTGGTAGGATTATAGGTGTGAGCCACCATGCCCAGCATAATTTTTTGATTTATTGTAGAGACGAGTTCTTGCCATGTTTCCCAGGCTGGTCTTGAACCGTTGGACTCAGGCAATCCTCTCGCCTCTGCCTCCCAAAGTGCTGGGATTATAGATGTGAGCCACCACGCCTGGCACCATTTTGGAAGATTTCTTCTGTGAGAGATGAGAGCCTGTTTTAAGTATGTGTCCAAGGAATTGAAAAACTGCTAGCATTACCTGGATTTCAAAAGTGAATGTCAACAATGAAAAAGAAGGTGCCAAGCCCGGCTTAGGTTTCCAAACCAGTGGTAGCCAGAAGGGTGGTGTGCAGGGGGAGAGGTGGGCAGAGAGGAGATTGCCCAGAAGGTGATTCAGTAGTATTGGATATTTGATTATAATTAGGTTATAGTCAGAGATGAGGGAGTGCAGAAGATTCAAACTTGAAGATGACGTGGGTTAGAAAACAGCAGAAAACGTATTTTTGCGTGGCAGGAAAACCAGAGGAGAGTCAGCTTGCCAATAAAAAGTTTGCATTAGAATTGGCAGTGACAGTGTTTCTCATGGCAGGGAGAACAGTTTTCCTGGAAGACTAGGGGGTGAAAGTCGGATATGCTGCATGTCTTGGTGAACACCAGTTGGTTCTTAAAGCATGATCTCTGGATGAGCAGTGTCAAAGTTACCTGGGAGGATCTTGGGGGAAAGCAGGCTGTACACTGTGTATTTTTACAAGTCCTGTAGGTATTTTTGATGGGTGCTCAAGTTTGCGGCACCATCCTAGGTAATTTGTTTTACACAGGAGCCAATGTAAGGCTGCCGGAATTCCAGGTCTCTTTTTACCTCTGGGCCCGTGTTCTCTTTCCACTTACCTCCTGTCTTTGTGTGTTTGTACTTGACATGTTTGACTGTGTGCTAGACTTATTGCAACATGTGGAAACATAAGGACAAATAAGACATGGAGGAGTTCAGACACGATCTATATAGCTTACACCTCTGCACCTTAGTTTCATTATTTAACAGTGTTTGTGCCTGGCGTGGTGGCTCATGCCTGTAATCCCAGCACTTTGGGAAGCTGAAGCAAGAGGATTGCTTGGACCCAGGAATTTGAGACAAGACTGAGCAACATAGTGAGACCTTATCTCTACAAAAACATAAAAAAAAATTAGCCGGTCATGGTGGCGTGTACCTGTAGACCTAGCTACTCAGGAGGCTGAGGCGGAAGGATCACCTGAGCCCAGGAGGTTGGGGCTGCCGTGAGCTGTGATCCAAGCCATGATGGTGCCAGCACTCTCTATTGTGGGCAACAGAGTGAGA
This sequence comes from Tarsius wallacei, assembly GCA_963574415.1. Taxonomy (NCBI): domain Eukaryota; kingdom Metazoa; phylum Chordata; class Mammalia; order Primates; family Tarsiidae; genus Tarsius; species Tarsius wallacei. Next base: position 23,458 of record CAUYQG010251932.1, read on the forward strand.
CCTCTGTCACAAACAAACAAACAAACAAACTCCAAACAGTGTTTGTTTAGTAATACTTGGTAGGCTGGTTGTAAAAGGTAGAGGAAAATGCGTACAGGAAACATGTAATATGTGGCCTGCCATGCAGAGTACTACACATGTCCATTAGAGGGAAATGCTGGTTGGAGGGAAAACAGAAACTAAAGCCTTCTAGAAAACTGTACCTGTAATGAAAGGGTGCCAACCGGTCACAGGGTGGTCATTAACTCTGGGGAGGGCTGGAGGCCACAGGGAAGGGGTTGATGACATGGCACAGCTCCAACTGTTTCTGGAAAAATAAAGCAAATGTCAATTTGTGTTGAATTCAAGGACAGAGTTTACTTGTAAACTTATGAATAGTTTGAAAATTTGCAAAAGATGGGCAAGAATAAACCTAGTGGTTTATAATATAACATCACCAGACAACCAGTTCCCTGGCAGTATGTGTACACTTCTGCTTATTTCCTGGCTGGGGGTTACTACCGAGCCAGAAAAGCCAGCAAGTCAGTGAGGTATTGACTGAGCTCATAAAATGACCCTAGCACTGTCCTAAGACCCAGTGGAAGAAACAGGCATGTAAAACTAGCACTAACCCTCGGCATGACTCACAGGCCCATAATCTTAACTGGCCCTCCCAGGAGGAGGGCAGCAATGAATCAAGCTGATTTGAGCCACCCTGTTGGTATGTGGAGACTGGGGGAGGGGGGGTTGGCTTTTGTCTGGCCTTAATCCTGGAGGTTTTATTTTGTAGTAGATTACTTAGGAAAGGATTTGAAGGCATAGGAAAGCAGTATCTTCAAGGCTTTGTAGACTGACTTAAACTTCATCTACAAAACGTCATACATTCCCCGCAAAATCCAGAGGACCACTTTCAGGAGAGTCGTTTGACCGTCTGCACTCTCAATAGTTCTTGCCTGCTTTAGACTCTGATTTTCTTGTGAACGGTTTCTTATCTCCCACAGTTTTTCCTGCCAAGTAGAATAGAGCATAAGGCACATATTTTGAAGACTCTCACAGATGTAGTAAAGTGCATTATCATGTAACACACAATGTCAATTTGAAACCCTGTCCAATTTAATGCAAATCTATGCTCCAGAACAGTGCTGTCCAAAAACTACTTGTGATAATGGAAACATTTTGTAGTTCTGTTGTCCATTGAGGCATGTGGGGTATGTGACTATTGAGTACTTGAAATGTGACCAGTAAGCTGGACTCAGTGACTCACACCTGTAATCCTGTCACTTTGGGAGGTGGAGACAGAGGATTTCCTGAGCCCAGGCAGGGGTTTGAGACCAGCCTGGGCAACTTGGTGAGACCTCCTCTCTGTGATAAATAAAAAAATTAGCTGGGTATGGTGGTACCCACCTGTAGTTCCAGCTTTGGAAGGCTGAGGTGGAAGAAAGGATTGCCTGAGTCCTGCAGGTTGAGGCTGTGGTAGCCATGAACAGGCCACTGAACTCCATTCTGGGAAACAAGAGTAAGACTCCAACTCAAAGCAAACAAACCAAAAAATGTGACCAGTAAGACTTACAGAACTTAGTGTTAAATTTTAATTGCATTAATTATCAGTACCCACATGTGACTAGTGACTACCATATTGGACAGTGCAGATTAGCATATGGCACTTGGGGATACTCTTATGAGCATAAAAAGGCTTTAATGGTGAAAAGATCCAAGTCAGTTAAAATTCCTCCTTTGGGAATGTATGGGTTAGTAATTTATTTACAAAGTGAAGTTGTATAGTTGCCTATTAGCATAGTTGTTACTGAACTGCCTTGTCCTTCATTCTGATTTGTTTGTTGACAATACGGGTCGGTCAAGAACTTATTTGTAATTTGACATTATTTTTTCCCCAATTTCCTCCACTGAAAGTAGATTGACAATCCAGATTTCTGTTAGATTCTTGGAGATAATCCTGCTGTAGTTCTTGGGTGTTTTTTGATTACGTTGAAAAAGCAAACTGTCAGATCCAGCACTGCAGGAGGGTTTAATGCCATGTTGCGTGGCCCTGGCTGCTCTGTTCCCTGATTGCACCCTTTAACCATGAACGTGCGGGTGTCTTGCTGCCATGCTGCTGCCTTGACGACGGTGAATGTCTGACATGCTCAGATGCAAAAGAGCTGACTTGGCAGCTGCCCAGCAGATTTTTATAAAGGCTCAGTTGGTGGCCGGAGATTCAGGCTGTCAGAGTTGTGTTATGCAATAAATCGTTTTCAGCAGAAGTTCTTAATCCAATTTCAGCTGTAGCTTTTTTTTTTTTTTTTTAATAGGCGGTAATCAAAGATAAGTACACATTATTTAATGGGAATTTGGAAGAAGAAAACTCTTCCTCGCATAAGCATTTTCAGGCCGTTTACTTAACCCAGGAAGCATGTCTGTGTGAGGAAATTTGCTGCTTGAAGTGCTTTTAATTTAAAACCAAGTCAAGGGAACATTATTCACAAGTTTAGTAAATCGATTGTTTTTCTTAGGATGTTTCTTACTTCTTTGTATGAATATTACCCAGTTTCACTTTGACCATTGACATTTGGACCATTTTTTTGTAATTTAAAAAATAGATTAGAAATGATTATTACTATTTCCTTAAAGGGGAAGAAATGGTGGTTTTAGATTAAGTTGAATTTGTAGCTCTCTCATTTTTTTTTCTCAGAGCCTCTCCATCCTTGTTTATATTTAATCCATGCCAAGAATCAACAACCCCAACCATTTTTTATTGGATTCATTCATTGTTCTCTCTTCAAACTGTTGCTGATACAGACGGGCATTATCAGACAGCCACAAATTGTTTTAAGTAGGTGATTTAACATCAGTTATGTGAGAAACTTTTTCTTCTAAAAAATAAAAGGCATTCATTTACAGGTTTCCAGTCATTTGTCCCTGGGAGGGGGAAATGGCCGTCAGTTCTTTCCTTGTCCAGGACCTAGTCTTTCAATTTTTTTTTTCATAATTGATATTCATCTCAGAGCAACTGTTGCTCAGACCTATGTCATCCTCAGTCCTATGAGATGGCATTTCATGTTGGTCCATTGGGCATTGGAATTAAGAACTGTGCTTCCTCTTCTTTTTAAAAGTAGTTAGTTACATCCCTCCACCCGCAGAGTTTTGGCAAGGTGGATAAGAATAGGATATATGCAGATGATTGTTTTGATAACTCATTCAGTGGCTTTGTCTTAGCTTAAGTTTTAATAAAGAGGCTTGTTGTTAGGAGATGGCCTTCAGATATGTGGCCCCTAGTGCTCCTTGACTCCCAATTCCCATGTCCCTATCATTTGAAGGCAAGCTTTCCACTTCAGCATTTTTGTTTTAGTTACTAAAGGCACAAAGCCTTTGGCTTGCTGTATGAGTGGAAGCAGGGCTGGTTTTTGTGGAACATGATGCCTTCTCTATCTGTGCCTGGTTCACCATCTTCTGTCCTGTGTTCTTTATCAGCAAGTTACTTTATTTTATTTAATGTTTTTTTTTTTTTTTTGAGTTGGAGTCTCATGCTGTCACCCAGGCTGGAGTGCAGTGGCACTCTCCTGACCACTGTAGCCTCAACCTGCTGGGCTCCTGCGATCCTTCCGCCTCAGCCTTCCAAGTAGCTGGAACGACACGCGCACACTACTACTACGCCCAGCAAGTTTTTGATCTATTGTAGAGACGAGATCTTGTCAAGTTCCTAGGTGGGTCTCGAACCCGCAGGCTCATGCAATCCTCTCGCCTTGGCCTCCCAAAGTGCTGGGATTACAGGCTGAACCACAGCAGGTTGTTATTTAAAACATTGATGGGAGTGTCTGATTTTCATCTTAAAATTGAGATGTCTATCACATGTCAATCTTGCTATATCTTTCTTATATTTATTTTTTAATACTATTTCTTGTATTGGCTTTATTTTTGTTTGGTGATGGATGTGCTTAAAAAGGTGCTTTGTTTTTATTGAAATGGATTCATATCCTTTGGAAGGGGCCTACTAAACCGTTGTCCCATAACCCAGTTTCTACAGGTTGTCTCCCCATCATCCCCATCCCTCGGTTTGGATGGTTTGACCACTCTACCTGTGATGCATGAGTCCCGTATGCAGTTTGCCTGCAAGTGATAGGGATTTAACCATTTTCTATTGGACTCTTTCATTTTTAAACAGTTGTAATTGTTAGAAAATGGTGTTTAAGTTGTTCAGAAGTGGCTTTCTCTCTAACCTCTTTTTCTTGTTTTTTTCTCCAAAATCAAGATGGCCTGAATTGGAAGCCATAATTGAAACCAAGGCATGCACCGGTTGCATAAGGAGAATTTGTAGAGATCAGGAATAGAAAACTCCTTCTCTCCTCACCCCTTTACTAGTAGTGTTTTTATTTTTGTGTATGGTTTACATTCAGTCTCTGCAAATTAGTAATTGCAATTTTGCTTTCACTTAAGAGTCAGTGTGAGTTACACATTTAATGTTTTCTCATTACTAACAGATTTCTGAGTTTTGAAATTTCACTTTCCGATCTGGCATCTGCCATGAACCTATGCCAGCTCTTGTTTCTATCTAGCTGCATCACCTTTGGGCATGGCGCTCTAAGAAATAACTAAAAGAGTTTCATAATTAATTAAGGGAGAAAGCAGTGGCGTGGACCTTATTTTAAGGGGAGGCTGAACAGAGAATGCAGGTAAACGCTGTGCACAATGCCTAGCAAACAGCTCCCAGTACATGTTTACTATTACTACAAAATGCAGTCATTATCATTTTTTAGTGTCTTTCCATGTGACTCCAAGTGACATCTTCTGCCTAGCACCTGGTCTGTAAGCTTTAATGTTCCTGTTTTCTTGCACTAATGTACTTGAGTTCTCTGAGGAGATTTGATGATCCATCTTACTGAAGTGTTGGCTATCAATGGACAGCAACAGCCTTTAATGGGCCTGTGATTTGACCAGTCTTGAGACACATTGTAAGAACTTTTGGTGTTGTCTTATAGTATATCAGAACAGTAATCCAGCTTAAAAATAAAAATAAAAAAAATTTTAGGTTAAGGGGGTACAAATGCATATTTGTTACTAGATGTATTATATAGTGGTGAGGATTGGGTCTCAGGTTATCCATTCCCAGTAGTGAACATTGTGCCCCATAGTTAGTTTCTGAATTCTGCCCCCTTTCCCTCACCCCCATTAGTGTCCCTGGTGTCTGTTATCTCCATCATGTGATCATTTAGCTCCCACATAAGTGAGAACATTCAGTGTTTAGTTTTCTGTTTCTGAGTCAGCTTACTTAGGGTGATGATCTCCAGCTCCATCCACCTTGCTGCAAAGGACATGATTTCATTCTTTTTTATGGCTGTGTAGAATTTCATGATGTATATATACCACATTTTCATTATTCACTGATCAGATGATGGGCTTTTAGGTTAATTCCAATTGTGAATTGTGCTGGGATGAACATGCAGGTGCAGGTGTCTTTGTTATATAGTGACCTCTGTTCCTTAGGGCAGATGCTTGGTGGTGGGATTGCTGGATCAGATGGTAGACCTACTTTTAGTTCTTTGAGTAATCTTCTCCATACTGCTTTCCATAGAGGTCGTACTCATTTACACTCCCACCAACAGTGTATATATTCCTTTTCTCCGCATCCATGGAAGCATCTATTGTTTTTTATATTTTTTAATAATGGCCATTTTAAATGGTGTAAGGTGGTATCTCACTGTGGTTTTAATTTGCATTTCCCTGATGATGAGTGATGTTGAACATTTTTCCATACATTTGTTGGCCATTTGTGTATCTTCTTTTGAAATATATCTGTTCATGTCATTTGCCCACTTTTTAAAGGGGTTGTTTGTTTTTTTCTTGCTGATTTGTTTAGGTTCTTTGTAGATTCTGGATATTAGTCCTTTGTCAGGTGTATAGTTTGTGAATATCTTCTCCCATTCTATAGATTGCCTATTTGCTCTGTTGATTATTTCTTTTTTAGTTTAATTAAGTCTCACTTAGTTATTTTTGTTTTAGTTGCATTTGCAGTTCAGAAAGGCAGTTTAATTTGGAATATTTGGAATTATTACATACTGGTCTGTCTTTTGGGATGGCACAGAGTCAGCTTATTATCTACTAGGTTTGTGTTTTGTGTTAGCATTGAGAGAGGTGACAAAATTTGACCGGCACTGTGGATTACAAAAGTGTGCGTGCACGTGTGTGTGTTTTAATATCTAGCATATGATACCCCATAATCTATGCCATGGATTTGCTTCTCCTGTATTTAAAGTACTTTATGGTTGTAATGAAGCTGCTTGTGCCAGTAACTGAACCTTAAATGTGCTTCCTTTGCAGGCGTTTTCATCTCACATGGTTTATGTTTTAATTAGACATTAGTTGTAGGGATATATAATTCTCTCATCTAGAGCCTGAAGTCAGGGTGAAGGCACCAGCCGGCACAGGATGCAGTAAATCGTCATGGGAGTTTTACATTGAAAGCTATTTTGGGGCTTTGTAATTTATAAACTGTGTACATGTAGGAAATCATAGTTTATAATCTCATGTCATTGTTTATTGTGGAGATGCAAGAGATGAGCATAGGAACCTGGTGGTGATGAGAGTTTTGCCTGATAGTCTTGAATAGACTGGGGCTGCCTAAGAAGCATTAACTCCTCCTGCAGTTAAACACTGTCGTTTGGTGGCAGCTAATATGCTCGGGGAGCTTTCCTGCAAACTCAAGGGAGTTGCTGTAAAAATACTTTTTAGCTGCATCACGCTTTTCATGTGTTGTGTAGCCAAATTAGCTGCATTTCACTCAGGTTTCTTACTTGGGTTCCTCAACTGGGATCTGGCCACCGTGCTGCATTTTTCTGCTTTTTAATCACGTAATGGGAAATTCTTAGTGACCTGCACCCAGTAGCAGGTTAGAAATTGTTTGTGTTCCTCTTGTCAGGTTGAAACAAAGTTTGCTGGCATCTCTAAGCCTGCATGTCTGAACCCTGACCCCCACCCTGATCTTTGGGTGTCTTGGAACTCAGGAGAGCGAGCTGGAAGACAGGATTTTCCTTCTTCCTCTAGAGGTGCTGCCTGGGAAACGGAATCTCAGCTTGGCAGGTCTGTGGGAGTGAAGGATGTCTAGGGGAAGGTGGAAATCCTAGCTCTCCTTCCTCAGGCCTTTCTTCCACCTTATTATAGAAGATGGAGAATCACTCTCATTCTAGGAAATCCTTGAAGCTTAACAAGAGTGCAGCTTAAGTTATTTAGGGCTTAGAGTCTCTGTGTGGTTGGATTTCTGAGATGTAGTTTGTGTTTATGCAGAGTTTAGGAATTTAAGAGCTGGAAAAGACCTCAGATCATCTAGCCTTCTCAGAGTCCCGTGGAGGTTTTATATGATCCGTTAGTGGCAGGGAATAAAATCCAATTCTTCTGTGTAATCTAGTAAAAGAGCACCAGACTCTCCATGAGTTCTCGAAGATGTTCAGCCTTGTGCTTGAACAAATGAAACCTGAACATCCAGAATCCTGATTTTTACCCAGGATATTAATGTTTTCCTTATTATTTTAAGTCTCAGAATATCTTTGATCTCTAAAATGAGTGTCTTAAAGTAGGCCTATGAATATAAGTCCTTCTTACATTAATACCTGAACTCTATCACGGTCCATCACCTTCTTCTGCAGTGATCTCTCCCTTTTTGTCATGTATTTGCTTTTTTAATTTTTTTTTGAGACGGAGTCTCACTGTCACCCAGGGTGGAGTGCAGTGGCATGCTCAGGGCCACCGCAGCCTTGACCTGCTAGGCTCAGGTGATCCTTCTTCCTCAGCCTTCCATGTAGCATGTGCACCACAATGCCCGGCTAATTTTTTGATTTATTGTAGAGACAAGATCTTGTCAAGTTGCTCAGGCTGGTCTCGAACTCCTGGGCTCAGGCAATCCTCTCACCTCTGCCTCCCAAAGTGCTGGGATTACAGACATGAACCACCAGCATCTGGCTGTCACTTATTTACTTAAGGGCCAATGCCATTTCTTTTGACTGAATTGTAAATTCCTTGAAGGCAGCACCTATATTTGCTGTATTCTCTCAACTTCCAGTGCTGACAACAAAATTTCCAAAAGAGTGCTGTACATATTTGTAATGCAGGATACATTGTGGTATTACCTAAAAAAAAAAAAATCCAGTAGAATTGTCCATTACACCTCTGGTTGTGAGTTTAATAACTCCTCTTCTGAGTTTTGTCAGGAATAGAAGAAAACTACGGTATTGCTAGATAATGAATGTATTTGGGTTGGGGTGTATAAAGAAGTGAACTGGTATGTTTCTTGTTAAAATGGTCTGTAGATGAGTTTTTGCTTGAGGTCTGTCCAGTAAGGCCAGTGTTGTCCTTTTTTACCTTATGTTTTAAGTCTGACCTCCAGAACTGAGTCTAGGTTGCCTAATACTTGTTTTGAAATTTAAAAAAAAAAGGTTTATTCTAACCCTATATATTTGCTTGTGTTCTTTTCACTAACTTCCCTTCTCCCCTTTCTTTCTATATTTCTCCAGGATGACAGTGATGGGATTCCATGGTCAGAAGAAAGGGTGGTACGTAAAGTCCTTTATTTGTCTCTGAAGGAGTTCAAGAATGCCCAGAAGCGGCAGCATGGGGAAGGCATTGCTGGGAGCCTGAAAACAGTGAATGGTGAGTCAAGTCTTGTTGGAATATATGATATCTCAGGGCATAGCCTTGTTTTTGAACTGGCTGTGATCTGGCAACTTGTGCTGCTTCGTTTTGGCATGTAAGGACAGTCTGTAGGCTGTGTGAATAAACACTCTGGACTTACTGCTCGGTTTGTAGATTTATTTTTATGGACCTTTATGGACTGCATAATATAATGGACAAATGCCTTAGTCTGTTCCCTGGGGCTTGCATTGAACATGGAGCCTGTCTTAGGGTTTTTCTGTGGGTATCTGCCTTTTCTACCCCAGTATGTGAGCACAACCCTTTGATGATCTTGCTGAAATGTGGAGTCCTTAGTTCTTGTCCCCTCTTTGTGTAGGAAATAGCCCAACTCTACATTCCTACTGCCCTTCCTGCTCTCTGGCCCACAGCCTTATAATACCTGCTTCCTTCCTTGGCGATCAGGCTGGGCAGGTTGCTGCAGGGAAGCAGGAATGCAGTGGCTTAGAATTCCTGTGCCTCCTGAAGTGTGCCGCTTCCTGGGTGGGTATCAGATGGCTCCTTGCAGCCTGAAAGGAAACTTGCTCCTATCTGAGTTTCTTCTTGTGTCTCTTCTTAATGGGGTCCATATGATTCAGATGGAGTTATCCAACAAAAACCATCTGAGGACAAACATTTGCTTGTAGTCAACTGTTTTATTTTATGGGAATGTGGTGACATTCCATAATCTCTAATGCACTTATTCCTCTGTTAGGATGATGGTTTCATGTGAATGGATTGATTATATTCCGGTTTATACTTGCTTGGGGCAAGAAGGTAAGAAAGAGCAGGATCTGTTTCTCTGAGAACCTTGGCTTGGTCTTAGGAGAGTCGTGACACTTGGGGTGCTCGACAGTTTGCCAGGGTGTGGAAAGACAGGTTCACTGTGGCTCCCACTTTCTTACCTGCCTGTGTAGTTGTTAGTTGCATTGTCTGACAGCCTCCTGCTTACAGGCAGGAGCTGTTGCTGCTGTGTTTCCGCAGAGCCACAGCAGCATTTTCTGAGATGACCTCCTTGAACTCTGCCTTTCACCCCAGTTGTGCTCTCTTTTCTTGCTATTGCGTGACTTGAAACAAGAGCCTCCCCCTACCTCCCTGGGTTTTCTTTCTTATGGGTGACTTGGCTTTGGAGGTCAACCATGAAGGCCATAGTGGCGCAGTCATGTGTGTGTCCCCCAACAGATCTGAGGCAACGTGTATGGGAAAGGCCCATGTTGATTCATTCATTCACAGAAAACAAAGTAAGTTGTGGAATCTATGTACGTATACATATACAATGTGGACCCCCATAGCTGTTCTCCTAAAGGGTACTCTGCCTTCTTTTGTGGGTCTTCCATTCACTCATTGCTTGTACTACTGTAAACTCTAAACCTCACGTCTGTTAAGAGGACATTTGATGTGATTATTCTTGTTTATTGTCACTGTTTCACATGAAACATAGTGTTTTGCTTGATTACATTTGGGGAGTGGTGATGAGAGAGAATAGCACTGCATCCTAGAGTTGGAATGAGAAATAGCTACTCTAGTGTGAGGTTTTACAGTTGTGATTTTCTTGTAGTGCTGTTAGGAGTGGCCGTGCCTTAGTGTTTCTTTGAATTGCTAAAAAAACAAAAACACCCTTTTCTTAACTGGGAAACATTGCTTTTTAGGACAAGAAGTTAGCCAGGTGCTGAGGATTTAATAAAGGTGGAATTTGAGGAAACTAACACAAACTTAAGTTAGTCATTTAAGAAGCAACCAGTGCTGCCAGCCAGTGGGCCAGTTGCAGCTTTAACTTTGGCACAGCTGAGGGCTTGGCGGTGCTTAGGAGAAATTCTTAGTTGGCAAAGACATCTCTATTGGGATCACTAAAGACTTTCAATAATTCTGGCATCACTTTCATAATGAAAGGTTAGTTTTTGTCATGGTAGTTTGCTTTTGGTCTAGATAAAGATTTGAAAGTGTTTAAAAAGTACAGAGACAGCCGGGTTCGGTGGCTCAGCCTGTAATCCCGCGCCTTTGGGAGGCTGAGGTGAGTGGATTGCCTGAGCCTGTGGGTTCGAGACCCGCCTGGGCAAGCAAGACCTCATCTCTACAATAAATCAAAAAAT
>CAUYQG010251937.1:0-82770 GCA_963574415.1 Tarsius wallacei
TCCCGCGCCTTTGGGAGGCTGAGGTGAGTGGATTGCCTGAGCCCGCGGGTTAGAGACCCACGTGGGCAAGCGAGACCTCATCTCTACAATAAATCAAAAAATTAGCCGGGCGTGGTAGCGCGTGCCTGTAGTTCCAGCTGCTTGGAAGGCTGAGGCGGAAGGATCACCGGAGCCCAGCAGGTCGAGGCTGCGGTGGCCGGGAGCGGCCACTGCACTCCAGTCTGGGCGACAGACTGAGACTCCAACTCAAAAAAAAAAAAAATATATATATATATATATATTTAACTCATAACAATTTACAGAAACAAAAAGGAGGAAGACAAACCATAGACTTAAGCAGGAGGCGGCATGTATAATGGTTAACGAAACAGCTCTGAACTGACTGCCTGGGTTACAATCTCATCCATATGCTCTGTTGTCTGAGGTCAATTCATGCAGCCTCCACTTATCTTACATGTATAACAGGTTAAGCATCTTCCTCACAGGGTTATTGTAAAGATTAAATGAAAAGAATCTACATCAAGAATTTAGCACAGTGCCTGGATTGAAATAAGCACTAAGGAATGCTTACTTACTAAGTAACACTTGAAGTTGCTTAGTATAGTTTACCTATCTCTCATTTACTTATTTATCTGCTTGTTTGTTTATCTGTTTTACCAAAACTTATTATAAATAAGAACAAATGACATTCCCAGAAATATGGAATTTTTCTTTCTCAAAAGTCATCTTCAAGGGCAATAACAAAATGAGCATTCTTTTTGCCTATACATATGCTAAACAACCATTCAACCATTCACCATTTATTGAGCACCTTTTATTTCTGAGCTTGTGATAAAAACAAAAGACCAAAAGACGGTTTGGACAATTTCAGCTGTCAAACAATTTACATTCTATTTAGGGAGATACAGGAGCTATACAATAATTGTAATAAGGTATAATTGGCTATTGAAAGATGTAGAATCAGACAACCATGGAAACAGAAGAAAAAGCAGGGAACAAGCAATTTAGCAGGGGGAGGGAAAGGAAGGTCAGAAGATGTTTTCTCAAGTGAGACCCTATTATAGTGGGAAGAACATAGGTACAGAAATCAGAGAAGTCAGGAATGAATTCTATTTTTGTCACTAATGAGCTGTTCCTCAAACTCTCAGTATCCTCATCTATAAAATGAGGATAATACATATCACTGGATAGTTGTGGGGATTAATTAAATAATAAGTGTGAAAAAAAGTCTGGTATTTTAAAAAGAATAAATATATATTAGCTAGTTGTTATCATCTATTAGTCAATTTCCTAATTCACAGTAGACGTTTAATAAGTCTTAATTTTCTTCCTTTTCCTGAATGGCAGCTTCCATTTCAGAACCGTTTCACCAAGGAAGCCATCTGTACTGGTATTTCTATAATATGTGATAACAACACCTCTCTATGCTAAAATAATCTGTTTCTATGTTCCTCTGCGCCTCTCCACTATAATCTCCTTGAATACTGGAAAGATATATTTTGTATATGTGTTGTCCTAGTATATGATAAAATGTCTAACAATTAGTGAAAGTTTCCTAACCTACTAAGATTTTAGGTACACACTTTCTTGCCCTCCCTTCCCAAAAAGCTGATAGACAATGAAGCTGTTTCAGTACTCTCTGAGAGAAAGAAATATTTCATATAGGTAGCGTTAGATCAGAACTTTAGGACAGGGCCCCTGTAGTGTAATTGTATTAGCTTTCTAGTGCTGAGTACCAAATTATCACAAGCTTTGTAACTTGAAACAACCCATATTTCTTATCTCACATTTGGGGTAAGGCTTGGCTATATTCTGTTCTTCTATTTTCAGGATCTCACGAGACTATAATCAAGGTATTGGTCAGGGTTGCAGTTTTATCACAGGTATGACTAGATAAGGATTTGTTTCCAAGCTCCCTCAGTTTGTTGGTAGAATTTATTCTCTTGCAGCTGTAGTATTCAGGGCAACTTGTTTCTTCAAAGCCCCAAGGAAGAGAGAAACACTAGAGCAAGTTTGCTAGCAGGATGGAGTCTTATATAATGTAAGGCAATCACAGCAGTGACATCCATGGTGTTGGCCATATTCATACTATAATCATGGTAGTGACATATTCTGTTAGTTAGAAACAATAGAGAAGGTTTTACAATAGATAAATACCAGGAGATAGAGATCTTTGGACCAACTTAAAGTCTATGACCCACAGCAATAGTAGGGATGCCCAATAATTCTATACTTCAGACCTGCAAAGAGTGATTCCTAATCTTTTATTCATTCATGCTTTTATTAAAGACCCAGGATTAAATAATTGTAATAGTATACAACAATGGAATGTACATTAAGCAAAAAAAAAAAAAAAGAATGTGAAAAAGAATACACAAATACTTCCCTTGATAAAGTTCTCTGAAATAAGAATCACGTAACTCTGAGACATGCTACTCTATGAACTTGTGAGTATCTATTAGTTGCTCTATTATGGTAGAGTCATCATTAGGAAAATAATTCATCGTGTTAGAAGAGTTATATTGTACATTATAAATTACTATGATAATACTGTGCACCTGATAGTTATTAATTTTAATCTCTTCTGATTTATCAGAACATTCTTCAAATACAGAATGGAAGTTTATTTTCTTGGTGTCCTGAGATACGTAAAACATAAGATGCTCAAGAATAATCATTAGAAGTTGGGAATTACTGTATTTTCTATACCAGACTGTGTGAGGACCTGGACATGGTAATTAAATTTATGAACTTTGATTTTTAAATCAGGCTATGTTTTACTCTATTTGGTTGCTGAGGTCTTCACTGGTCATATAGGGAGGCTGGTACCCCTGAAGGGGATCATCAAAGGATTCCAGCAGATCTTGGCAGGTGAATATGACCATCTCCCAGAACAGGCCTTCTGTATGGTGGGACCCATTGAAGAAGCTGTGGCAAAAGCTGATAAGCTAGTGGAAGAGCATGCGTCATAAGGGGTCCTTGGGCAAACCTAAGGAAGCACTCATCCTCTTGTACTGCCCCTCCTTGCCATAAATTTAAAAAGCTTCAGTTTCTGTGTTGGCTGTTCAAAGCCTTGATTGAAGATATGTTCTGTCGGAAGAGTATTTAAGATTTCTAATAAAATGTAAAGTCCTCAAAAAAAAAAAGTGGTTGCAAAGCTAACCTGGGTTGTGTTATCTGCCATGGTTATTATACTGACTACTTACATGATTTGGCCAATCTGGATTGCGAGTAAGGGGCCTCTTCCTTCATCCCTGCCCCTTGCAGGTCTCTTTTAGACCTGCAGGCTAAAGAAAAAAGAGCACCTTTCCAGATCAAGGATGACTTTGCTAGTAGTAGTGCTTTATTCGGGGAACCTCTAGATTAGGGCCCAATTCAAATGACTTCGGCAGCCAGAGAGGTGGAGTTAAGGAGTAGAAAGTTATAATTTCCAATTATAGAACTGAACACATACCTCATTCACAAGGAGCAAATATTAGTCATGCCCAATAGATTATTTCTGCTTGGGAATATGGGTCTAATGATGTCCGTGAACCATGAACAGGGAAGCATTCTGTCTTCTGTAGTTTAATTTCCCATGAAGAGATCATTTAAAAAAAATTTAAGCTCCATTTAAAAAAAAATATATTTTATATTTCATTTTGCAAACAAAATGATCTCCTGCTACTATATGCGAAATCCCTCATCATTCAACTATTTACCAATAAATATTTTTGAGTGTACAATATAATCTTGTATATAAATGCTTGAGAAAGGATGCCTGTAACTGTTACTCCTCTCCTGGAAATTTGGGCTTTTATTAGAGGAAAGTTTTGAGTAGAATGATTTTTGGAAGCTGTTTGTGTCATTTTAACTATATGAAGTGCCAAAAATATCTCTGTGGTATGCTGTACTCTTCACTCATTTATCAGTAAGCACCTATTGTATACAGAACACTGTTCCAGACTCTGGAGATACAACAGTGTATAAGATAAAGTCCCTGCCCTCATCAAGTGTATTAGTGAAATGAGGAGTGATAGGCAGACAATAAACAAATAATGTCAGAATGTGATGAGTGCTATGTTAAAAGAAAAAAATAAGACAGGGTATGAGGTTAAGAGGGTGCTCATAGAGTCAGTGTAGGGCTATAGCAGTGGTTCCCAACTGGGGCAATTTTGCTCAACAGATGATATTTGGCGATGTCTGCAACTGGGAAGGTGCTGCTATATCTAGTGGGTAGAGACCAGGAATGCTTCCCAGTGCCTACAATCCACAGTATAATAATCTTGCCCTTCAAACAAATAATCATTTGGCCCAAAATGTCCAAAAGCTAAAAAAACAAAACAAAACTTGATTTAGAGGTAGAGAGGGAGGGCAATCAGCAAACTCTTAAAAAAATGAGGGAGTGGGACATTCACATCACCTGGAAAACAGCATCAGAAGAAGGGACAGCAAGAGCAAAGACTCCAAGCCAGAGTGTGACTAATATGATTAAAAACATAGCTTTTTTTTTTTTTTTTACAATGCTTTAAATAACATCTTGCAAGTCCTTCCTAATACTTAAAAACCCAAGAAAAAATGCAAGTAAAAACTTACTACTATACATGGTAATATTTACAAATTATAAATCAAGGTTCTGTTTCTTGACCTTAAACTTTACAATGACAAAATTTAAAATATATAAAGCTGTGGTTTTCATAGGACTGATATTTAGCAAAATATAGACAACTGAATCTTATTATCACTATATTGGAATGGTCTGTTGATGAGACTATGGTGTCCTGATGAGTAATAAAACAAAGACAAATGATTCACAAATAGTTACTTTTTAAACTTCTTTTTTAACCTCTGGTTCAGCGAAGATATTAGTCATGTTATAATAAAAACATGTTTACGTAATTTGTATTCTATAGACACAATTACCTAATTTACAATCTTTCTTGAATAAATGTAGATTTTAAGTAGTCTTCCATTTGGGGAAATTTCATTCTGCTATGGAAATAGAAACTGAAATGCTCAATACAATTATTAAAGATATAATAATATGTAAAAAATTTGCATATCATATTCAAAATTGTAATGCAGCTGATATACTACCATTGCCACAGAAATATTTCAAAAGAGTCTTGCTATGGTCTGAATGTTCGTGTTCTCCCCAAATTCTTATGTTGAAATCTAGCTCCCAAGGTAATAATATTAAGAGATAGGGCTTTTGGAAAGTGATTAGGTCATAAAGGAAGAACCTTGAAGACTGTGATTAGTGCCTTTTCGAGAGACCCCAGAGAACTTGTCATTCTACCATGTGAGGACACAGCAAAAAGATGCAATCTGTGAACCAGAAAGTGAACTCTAACCAGATACCAAGTCCGTGGTGCCTTAATCTTAGACTTCTCCACCTTGAGAACTGAGAGAAATAACTTTCTGTTGTTCTCTAAGCTACCCAGTTTATGGTATTTTGCTATAGTAGCCCGAATGGACTAAGACAAGTTTCATTTTACCATATGATGTTATCTTTTACCTTGATTTCCAATATCTTTTAAAGCACTATAGACCTCTGCCATGTTTCTTAAGTTTTTTTATTTTCAGATTTTTTATTGTTAGGAAACAATAAACAAATGGAAAACAATCATATGTTGCTCAATTTGTTCAATTTTATTTTCAGCTGAGATTATTCTCTGAACTAAAATGGCTTCCACAGAATTTAGTTTGGCATTATTTGACATGAATCTCCCTTACAGTCATGCGAAGTTTTTGTCCAATTTTCTTATATTGGAATATCATGTTTTTAGATATTTTACAAGCAGTTTTTTAAATGATTTTTTAAAAATAAATATTTTATCTGTTTGGGATTTTTTGGTAAGATTTTTTTCAACATTGGTAAGTTCAAGCAAAAATTTATACCAAATAATAATTCAAAATTAATATCATTTTTTGCCAAAGACAGAAAGTCATTTTATCTTTGAGGATACTCTTATTTGCTTAACTCATCTAATGCATCCATGTCTTGTCTATTTTACGTTTATTTGCTTTTAGTATCATTTAGTTGGCATTATCATCTTGTGTTCAAATGGTTACAAGATCAAACCTGATGTGTCTTTTATTAAGATTTTTCATCTTGGGCAGATCTATACAATATTTGATATTTTTTGAACTTTGAATTGTTCCAAAAATTATCTTCACTATCAAGACATTTGCTTGGTATGTTTGTTTCTTATTGTCCCTTATTGACAAGTTCAAATTATTTTTTGTACATAGCACAAATAGTACTTCTCACTTTTCTCCAGAACTTACTGGTACATCTTTTTCTTTACAAAGACATTAGTCTCAGCGTTATAGACTTGTACTCAACTGTGTTTAAATCAATGCCTAAAGATGAGAAGAGATTTACCAGTGCTTCACTTTATTTACAACAAATATGAAACAGATACAATGTTCTAGTTTTTAGAGTCTTATTTTTTTCCTCTGGTAGTTGAAATATATGCAGACACATATGATAGATAGATGATAGATAGATAGATAGATAGATAGATAGATAGATAGATAGATGATAGATATGACTGACGATAAGTGTCATAGTAGTTCAACATGATTTGGTGAATAGTTTGTTGCCATATCAACATCATCACTGTTTTATCCTCTGGTCTCTGCATTACAGGTAAGAAGCCAGGAATAACATTTTCTAGAATGCTGTCTTTTGTATAATGCCTGTTTAGAGTTAGCCAACTGGAGGAACCTGGGTAAAATTTGAAAGGTGAAGAGGAAAGGCAATTATTCCCCAGAGGCAATAGTAATGTGACATAAATTATAGCAGGTTGAAGGACTTGGTGATTATTCAAAAATGTCATGTCATAAAAGACAAGAATAGTTGTGGAAATGTTTTAGATTAAAGAAGGCTAATGTAACAACTCAATGCAACATTTAATCTAAACTGGATTCTGTATTGGAGAGGAGTGAAATGTGTTAAAGGACATTATTAATTAAATTGACTATATTTAATACAAATAGTCAACTGGGTGATAGCAATGTATCAATATAAAATTTACTCGGTAACTGTACAATGATTAAACAAGAGAATATCTTGACTCTTAAGAAACACACAGTAAATTATCTACCCTAAAGGAAAGAAAACATTACATTAAAAAAGATACCTGTGCTCATATGTTTATTGCAGCACTATTCACTACAGCAAAGATATGGAACCAACCTAAGTGTCTATCAGCAGATGACTGGATAGAGAAAATGTGGTATATTTACACAATGGAATACTATTCAGCCATAAAAATAATGAAATCATGCCTTTTGCAGCAACATGGATAGGACTAGAGGACATTAGCTTATGTGAATAACTCAGAGACAGAAAATCAAACATCACATGCTCTCACTTATCAGTGGAAGCTAAATAATGTGAACACATGATCACAGAAAGTGGTATAATAGACACTGAAGACTAAAAAGGGTGGAAAGGTAGGAGGGAATTGAGGGATGAGAAATTACTTAATGGGTACAATGTACACTATTCAGGGGAGAGCTACACTAAAAGTCCATACTTAACCACCTTGCAATGGATCCATGCAACAAAACTGCACGTGCACCCCTTAAACCTATGATTTTAAAAAAGAACTACACAATAAAAATCTTATGGAAAAAAAGATCATGATTTAAGTAAAGGCTAAAGCAAATGCAGTATAACATAAACATTAGGTGAATGTGTCTAATGAGTAGATGATGGTTATTTTTCTACAGTTTTAAATTTGGCAACTTTTCCCTAAATTTAAGATTATTCTCAATTTATTTTTTTTAGGGAAACAAACAATTGGTATCTTATGTGATTAGTGGAAAAGGAACAGTAGTAGTCCTTGGTATTTGAGTTACTTAAATTATCTCTTGAAGTTTCCTGGAGTAAAAGACCTATATAAGGAAAGGCTTTGGAATATCAAGTGGTTTTTCAATACAACATTATGGTGAAAAAAAGATCCAAAGGACTTTGGATAGTTTGACTCTTTCAGACCACATGGAAGAATTTAGAAAAAGAAAATGAATAATTCAGGCTTTTAAATTCTGAACTCAAGGGATAAATAAGAACCCGGAAAACTTCTAACAGTGCCTGAAAAAGAAATCCTTTATTTCTTATAATTGCAGGAATGAGATTTCTGAAACAAAGACTATCTCTGTAGTTCGTTGTGTTACAATGTCAACTGAATTCTCAGTTTACAAGGGATCCTATATGCAAATTAGGCAGGTAAAGTAAGGGTCCTTCAAAGTTGTTCACATCCACATTCCTCAAAACTGTGAATATGTTAGACTAAACAGCAAAAAGAAAATTAAGGTTGGAATTAAGGTTGCTAATCAGCTGACCTCAAAATAGAGATTTTGTCCAGGATTATCTGATTGGATCCAAGGTAATTACAAAGGTCTTTAGAAGTGGAAGAGGAAGGCAGAAAATAACATCAGAAGATGTGACTATAGCATGCAACCACTCACTGGGTACCAGGTTCACTGTCGGCAGGAGAGAGAGCCTCCTAGAAGCTCAAACCTCACCTGATACAATTAACTTAGGTAGTAAATACTCACATATATTCCATAACTCTAAAAAAAAAATTGCTTGAAAAAAATAACTCGACTGGGCTCGGGGGCTCAGCCTGTAATCCCCACTTTGGGAGGCCAAGGCGAGTGGATTGCCTGAGCCCGTGAGTTCAAGACTAGCTCGGGCAACTTGGCGAGACCTCAGGTCTACAATAAATTAAAAAAAAAAAAATTAGCCAGGCGTGGTAGCGCGCGCCTGTAGTTCCAGCTACTTGGAAGGCTGAGGCGGAAGAATCGCCTGAGCCCAGCAGGTCGAGGCTGCGGTGGCCGGGAGCGTCCCACTGCACGTCAGCCTGGACGACGGAGTGATTCCAACTCAAAAACAAAAAACTAATTATATCTCAGAAAACTTTTTAGAAAAGAAGTATGGTCAGAGAGATGGGACATTGCTAGCTTTGAAGGTGAAGGATGTAGATGAGCCTAGAAACACAGTTGGACTCTAAAAGCTGAAAAGGCAAAAAGTAGTAATAATAATACAAAATTAAAAATAGTAATAATAATTTCAAAATAAAAAATAATGGATTCTTCCCTAGAACTCCAGAAAAGAAAAAAAAGTTGATGTCTTAATTTTAGTTCCATTTCAAACTTTAATCCTACATAACTATAAGATAATAAGCTTGAATTGTTATAAACCACTAATCATGTGGTAATTGCTTCATCAACAATAAAATAGCACCCTTCATATAAAATAATACAGTGGAATAATACAGCGCAAATTCTTTTGTGTATGATGTCTCTCGCTTAGCCTGACATTTCTGAGATTCACCAATGTTGCCTTATGTAGTAGCATGTATAGCTGAATAGTATTTCATTGAATAAGCATATTACAATTTATCCTGTAGATGGATAGGTGGATTGTTTTCAGTTTTTAGTTTGTATGAATAAACCGTGTGCTTGTAAATGTATTTTTGTGCATCTTATTTATTTTTTATTTTTATTTTTTTGAGGTGAGTGTCTCTGTTAACCAGGCTGGAGTGCAATGAAAGAATCACGGCTCATTGAGGCCTCAACCTGCTGGGCTCAGGCAATACATTCTCTCACCTCCCAAGTAGCTGGGACTATAGGCACATGTCACCATGCCTGGCTAATTTTTTGATTTTTTTGTAAAGATGCGTTCTTGCTATGTTGCCTAGGCTGGTCTTGAATTTCTGAGCTCAAGACCAGCCTCAGCCCCCGGAAGTACTAGTATTACAGGCATGAGCCACCATGCTCAGCTTTATACATGGTTTTAATACTTAGGACTCCCTTGCACAAAGGCTGTGCTGGATCCCTTCTTAACTAGAATTCTTCTTAATTAAATACTACATCCTTAAAAAGGCCTTTTCTTACATAGTGATACTAAATTCAAATTTTCTTCATTGAAGCAACTTAGAACATTACTGTTATGATTATTGTTATGGCTAATAATGATAACAGCAGTAAATCACCTTCATAATGTTACATATAATCTCTTTTGACTCTTATACACATACTCTGAAGGAGCCCTGAATGTGAAATATCTTTCCTAAGCTACTATGGCAAGTAGAACTAGAACTGGAATCCAAGCAGGACTTTTGACTCAAATCCCTACCCTCTTTCTATTGCATTACCTTTGTTCCGTTCTTCCTTCCTCCTTCCTTCCTTCCCATCTCTCTTTCTTTTTTCTTTCCTTCCTTCCTTCCTTCCTTTCTCTCATCAAATAGTTACAGAATGCTTGCTTATAATATGCTAGGCACTGTGCTGACTCCTCCTGTAATGGCATATTGTATATTTATTTTATTTTTATTTATAAGTCTTTATTTTAATTGAATAAGTTGGAATTTATTAGAAGATAAGAAAGCTCCTGGAAACAGGAGGGGACCAGAAGGAGGGTGACCCTATTTTTAGTTATAAATTATTAATAGGTAGCCATGATCAGGTCATATTCTGTTCCTCTATTTGCTCACTATAATAAAGACAAACATTTTGTGAGGTCCCAGATGGGAATTCATTCATTTTTCAGAAGTATGCCCACTTTAAACAGGAAGAAAAAAATCATCATATATTTGTTTATATACAATCACTTTTATCAGATGGCTCACTTAAATGTTATTTCACATATTAAAAAAAAAAAGAAATGCATGGTTTCACTTCAGTAAAAGCAGCAGTATTTGGTTAGCTTATTTATTTGATATGATGTAAATGATAGAATTCCTGATTCCTAGTCTAAGTTTGAGACATTATAATTATCTTCCAGTGAATTATTATTTAAATTGTTCAGGATAGCATTTCCAACACTTACTTGACTATTAAACTTTTAAAATAATCATGTATTCCCCATACAATGAAGACTCATGCATCCTAACACATGCTTGCATAAAGGGGCAAGCAAAATGTTGTCTCATAGAAGAACTAATAGTTTCATGAGCCAACACTAGGTGTAATTTAAATATTCAATATACAGTAAGCACCAGATATATCATAAATATACAATTTGGATCTGCAGTTATTACAGTGAGATGGTTATTGGAATGTGTTGTCTACGTGTGACTGGGAGGTTTAAATGCCATGCTTCATACACCTCTCATGCATTTTCTATGCTTTTTGAGGTGGCATGCATCAGGCAATTTTTGCATAAAAATAACCATCTAAATATATGTTATTTTTAGAACCCACCTATATGGCATGTTTTAAAAAAGCATTGTTACTAGCATTAGGTTCCCTTGTCTTTTAGTTTTTCCAGAACACATATTGATCCTACATGAAGTAGTTTGGGAAAAGCTGATCTCACTTTTTTCTCTTTGCTACTGTTAGTCACAACACTAAGGCAGAGGGGTTTTGTAAATGTAGAGTTTATATGTGGCTGTGTTTATCTCTGGCTGCTGTCCAAAATGAAGCATAAATTATGCTGCATAATCATGTCTTTTGTTCCTTTGCAAGGGCCTACATCATTGATAGTATTCTGTGGATGGAATAATAAATGACAGAATCATAACATCATGTCAACTTTTAGGCACTTAAATACAAGATTTCTTTTTTTAAAAAAGTGTCAGAGTGGGGCACACACATACAAAGACTGGATTCCCACATACAAAGTGAATAGAAGAAATTCCTTCATAATGCGGAGCTTTTAAACAGAAAAAGAAAAAAAATTCGACTTTGATAACTGAGCTCATTTTTATCACTGAAATTTGCCTCAACAGTCTTAAATTCCTCTTTACTACTCAATATCTGCTTACTTCTTAGACTTCCTTTCTTGATGCCCAAGATCAGATTAGCTATATCTATATCTTAATACACTCTGAATTTATAATCACAACAGTTTCACTCACTGTAATGTGGTGTTGTGTTTGTTTTTCTGTATTGCCTATTGGATTGTAAAATCTCTAAGGAAAGAAACTGTGTCTCTGGTTCACTGATATATTGCCAGTGACTAACATGGTATCTGAT
The DNA here is from genome assembly GCA_963574415.1 of Tarsius wallacei. Lineage (NCBI taxonomy): Eukaryota > Metazoa > Chordata > Mammalia > Primates > Tarsiidae > Tarsius > Tarsius wallacei. The sequence continues at coordinate 11,971 of CAUYQG010251937.1, forward strand.
ATGTGTGTATCTATATTTATCTCTATATTTATATGTCTTTATTTGTATCAAGAGGGACATGGGCCATGTGTTAACAATGGTTAAGGACATAGCCATATTATTACAATCCTGGTATTAATTGCATTAAAGTACACAATGTCAATTATTTTCTGATATCCATACCCTAGATGTTGAATTGATACTTGTGAACATTAGATTGGTTGAAAATTTTAGTAATCATTTCATTCCTAAAGTGAGTACTGAATAATGTTGGTTCAGTTAGATTGCAGCCAGATATATATATTATTTGAGGTAGCCTTTTCCCCTTCTTCCTTTTTCCTCCCTTTCTTCCCTCCTTTCTCCCTTTCATCTTTTTTTTTTGGTTGAGTTCTTATTTAAGAAAACATTTTGGCTGTCACACAGTCAAATTCCGGACAGCATTGCTAAGTTTGAATTCTATGTGGTTGTTGTTCTTGCTGTTGATTTTAAATAGGCCTTTGCTTTGTGGTTGCTATTATGAAATGGAATGGACTTTCAAAAAATTTTTCAGGTACATCTTTGAGTATCTCAAACTCTTCTCTTTAAGTAAAATTCACAGTTCTTTATTGTAAGTTCTGGATCTTTGAAGTGAGTTCAAAGCAGAGTAGTCTATAATGAGAAATGTGGAAAAGATTTGATAGTCCATGATTCAGGACTCTCCAGGGTTCTCCAAAGAAAAGAAACAACAGAATGAATAGATAGGTAAAGCAAGAACAACCTGGGGTGGGGGCGGGGGTGGGGAGAGAGAGAGAGAGAGAGAGTTGGCTCAAATAATTGTGGAGGCTGGTAAGTCCAAAATCCATAGGCTGCAGGCTGGAGAGCCTGGGAAGCACTAATGCTGCAGTCAAGTCTGAAGGCAGTCAGGCAGTCAGCTGGTAGAATTCCCTTCTCTTTGTGAGATGTCAGTCTTTTTCTATTAAGGCCTTGCATTGATTGGATGAGGCCCAAATACATTATGAAATGTAATTTGCTTTATTTAAGCTCTACTGACTTAAATCAAAACTCGTCTATTCTATACCTTCATAAAAACATCTAAAATAATGTTTGATCAAATATCTGGGCACTATGGCCTAGCCAAGTTGACAAAATTAACCAACACAGTCCATATAATCCCACCTCTTTTCTTTCTTCATATCTAAAAGACATCAACCATTTAGAGAATCCTGACTGGGATCTCTTCCACCAGAGTAAGAAGTATATAGTAATCAAGAGCCAGCCAACAGAATCAGTTGGGTTTTGTTGTTGTTGTTGCTTTAGTGTTCTTTTTTTTTCTTTATTTTAAAGATGTGGGGTACAATTCAGGGTTAGGTATACAAATGTTCATTATGCAGGTACCTTTGTTGATGAGGTGTACCCCTCCCTCCCCTGGCAGTTTCCTTCAACTGCCAGAATCAATTGTTTTTGTCATTAAATTTAGAGCAGGCCATGCCATAAACTAGTGTGGCTATAGATATTCATTTAAATTGTTCTAAAACTGTGTGCACCAGTTTCCTCATTGTCAAAAATAACTATAAATTCACACAAATGTGATATGTGGCATACACACTATAGAATCCAATCATTTCTATTGCCTGTTTACTTCTATGATAAATGCAGAGAATCTGATATTGAATATTGGAAATGGAACTCCAGAGGCTAGTGGTTGGCTCTAAATTTAAAGTATAAGATCTAATTGGGTTCTAAATTTGACAAGATTGTTTCTTGTTCCCAATCAATAATGAGTACTAGAAGAACCATAAACTACATGTGCATTCCAACATTTTATTTTACATTTGTAAATATACGAATTGCTCTTTATCTATGTTTGAATTTTTCCGCAAAGCACAATCAAGAATGCTTGTAAAAACATTTGTGTGCGTGGGAAAGGGAGGCCCCATATTTTGGCCATGTGCAAAGACAGATGACCATCTGGAAGGGGTCTATTTCTGTATGTCCAAGATGTGAATGGTCTTGCCTGATGATAAACACAGTGCACAAAGATCATATCAAGGGGCTTGTGGTAAGGTAGACCAGGTGTTCACAATCCCACACAAGAAAGATACTGTGCAGTGGGGTCTGTTTCCTCCTTGATGCATGCAAGCTCTGTATTAGCTAATGGAAATTACATGTGCATTTCAGAAAGCACTGTGCTATGTGAACTGCAAAGGAAAAGAAAACATGGGCATGAGACTTAAAAAGAAAGGAAGAAGAAGAGGGAAAAAAAGCAGAAAAAAAGAGAAAGAAACCAAAGTCATTTTGCTGCTGTACTCCTGTAGTGATAATAAAAACTGTGGAGGCTGAAAATGAAAGTGTGTGCTTTTTAAAGAAACTGACTGTGGTTATGTGCCCTCCCACCTATGTGTAAGCCCAAATTCAAAAGCATATTTGGCAACGGATACTTTAGCCATTCATTTGCTTCCATAAAACAGTAGGTATATTGCATGGGGGTGTTGTCTTTATTTTTCTTTTTTTAGTTATTTCTTTTCAATGATTTAAAAATAATATAATTATAAATTCTGGATTTAATATAACTGTATAAATATAATCTTTTTAATGTAGACTAGAAAATACAGGCTATGATAAGCATTTATATATCAAAACATACTTAAACAACTGTAGTCAAAGATGGCACCAGAATATAATTAAGATTATAATTTTAGATAATATTTGAAATAAATGCATTATTTTTTGTTAAAACAGGTAACTTAAAAAGTGCAAAGCTGGTGTTTCTTTGAAGTGCATAAAATGTTGGACATGTATACATATTTTGAATTCTTGCCACATAGCTAAGTATGAATTCCTAGCATGGATCAAAATCTTGCAAAGAAATCTTGGCAAAAAGAAAAAACAAAACACACAGAAAGTATTGAGTCAGTCCCATAAAAGGAAATAAACACACTACAAATTGCTTTATTTCCAAGTCAATTCATTTTGGCAAACTGCATGGTACTATGTCTTTTCTATGGTTATGAAAGAATAGTTTTCAGAGTAACTCATAAATAGACCAGTTACTAATGATTAACATTTACTACATGATAGTTAATATTCATCAGAGAGATAAATATGGTTTCTGCAATATAATCAAATGTTATAAGAATTTTCTAGTTTTTTTTTTTTTTTAACTGACCAGCATCCAATTATCCCTGTGTGTGGCTGCTGCACAGAAAGAAAAGATGGTTTCTCTTTTACACTGCCACCATGACCCCTGGGGCTGTAAGAATTATTAAGATAACAGTCACTACTTAGATTTGCATGGGCAATTAAAAATTCTGGAACTTATTTAATCCCACTGGATGGATTTTCCAACATGTTAATAATAAAGTTGATAAGGATAATTATGATGATGGCTGTTATTAAGCGTCTACTTTGGGCTCTACAGAGATCACTGTGACTTTACACAATAATCCTAATATGTACTCACAGCAAAATGCCTATTACAGATGAGGAAACTGAGCTCAGAAAAGCAAATTAACTGTTTCAAGGTCGCACAGCCAGCAAGTGTCTGAAAGGCTAAAACCAAATGTTCATGACCTAAAAAGCCTGTGTTTTTCTCCATATCCTATGTGGTCTTTCTTTATGTGGGCAAATGCTTATTTTATACTCAAGAATTAGCTGACTTTATATTACAAACAAAAATTTAAACAAAACAAAAATTTAATATGCTGCAACAAATAATTTTTACATAAAAAGATAAATTAATATTTCTCATATAACTTATTTTACAACATAACTTCTAAATTTTAATGTAGTCCAAATACATTAAAGCCACTATGACAAACCACGTTTTGTTGTGTTTTCTTTTTTTTTAATTCTTAATTTTAAAGATGTGGAGTACAATTCATGATTAGGTATACAAACGTTCATTATGCTGGTAATGATGGTGAGGTGTGCTCTTCCTCCTCCCCTGGCAGTTTTCCACTACTGCCAATCCCTTTCTTATAGTATTATGATAATTGTTCAAGGTCCACTTATGAGTGAGAACACATGGTACTCAGTATTATAGACTCTAAGTCCATCCAAGTTGCTGTAAGTTCGTAATTTTGTCCTTCTTTATGGCTGCATAATATTCCATCATGTATATGTACCACATTTTAAAAAATCCAGACCTCTTTTCATGGGCAGCACAGTTGGCTCCATGTTTTTGCTATTGTGAATAATGCTGCAATACACTTGCATGTGCAGGTATCTTTTTCACAGAGTGAATGTAATATGATGATTAAAAATTTTGTTGCAGATAAAAATTCCTTTAAAATGGACACTGTATCAAATATATATCTGCTGGGCAAGTGTGTGGTGATACAGAATGCTTCAGCATAATTATTTAACTTCTAGAATTGGAGGATGTCTATTAAATTAGGGTATCAAAGGACATCAAACTACTGGGCTACTTTGTATATCTTAGTCATTGTCTAAATTCAAAACCAGAAACAAACAACATGACAGTATTGCCAAAGTTCTGAAGTATCTATTTTCAGACCCAATGTTCCATCTTTTAGAGCTCAACACAAACGTGTGAATATTAGTAGCTTTTGTTCACAGAATGGATGCTAGGTGCTTAAAGCATACCACCACTTCATCCCCCATGAAGTTTTTGAAACAGAAAATAAAACTTCCTTCGGTTTGACTCAAATTAGGTTTCCAGATGTCCAGGGTCAAAGGTTGGAAACAAAAGTTTTGAGTTTTGGCCTACTTTAACCAGACAGCATGCCCAAATGTGTGAGAGTGTCCCCAAAGGGTGTCCTTTTGTAGTTTTTTTTTTTCCACTTGTTTCTCCTGGTAAGAGGTTCATATCCCCTTTGCTGAATCATGCCATTCTAATATCACCTTGTAAGTGGTATGTAAACCTCTCAGATGTATTGTTTAACAATTGACTGCAGTTTGAACCTTCAAAATACCTGTTACAAATGTATAAATTTGGAAAGTTGCTAAAACTTTTCTTCCCGAGTTTTATGTGCCAGATTCCAGTTAATAACATTTGATGTTCTCTCTTTTTGTCTAACTACCAGTATGAGATGAGAGATAGGGGGTAAATTAATAAAAAGTAGAGGCATCATGAACTTGAGTTTATTTTGTTCTGCTGAACGGTTGACCTTTAGCAAATGCTTTATTTAAAAAAAAAATTTTTTTGCTTTAACACTATAAAAACACTAAATTGTGAGCTCTATATCAACATTAGTTGCTATTATAACAGGGAAGTCATTATAAATTGATTATAAAATTATTTTTAATGGAGGCAAGAAATAGGAAAACTATAATTTTAACAACCTAAAACATACATTCAGTGCTGTGTTATTCATCCTTTGATTTAATAAAATACTTTTCTCAATATGAAAAAAAAAAAAATTTTTTTGCTGTCCATATTTAATCAGAAAATTCTTGTGAAATTGAAATTTACCAGAAAATATATAAAACAATTCTTCTCAAGGACTTGAATTATGATGTCAACTTAAAATATCAGGATATAAAAAATAAGCCTAACAACATCCAAAACTTTTGTTTGTTCTTTTAAATTATTTATGAAATATACTAAATAAGATGCTGTGTTATAATTAGTAACTTAACAAATATACTGTGAGCACTTACCATGGGTGATGCCTAGTACAGAGCAGGAACAAATAAAATGATCCCTATTTTTTTTCAATTAAGGCTAAGTTGAATCATAGCACATATTCTCCTTTTTCTATAGTTTACTCTAGTACCTTGGGCCTTTTATATAGACTTTAAAACTACAGGACATCTCATGAAACAGTCTGTATAAAACTGTATGTCTTACCAATACTTCCCATCCCCAAGGCAAGGAAGCCACAGAGAACAGTAAAAGAACACAGGAAGGACAAGGAGTGAGGAAATAGGAATAATGGTAATAAAATAGATGTACCCAAATTAACCTACTATCTGCAGTCAACATGGAAGAATATAACATAAGAAATAATGCTTTGCAATTCAAAGCATTGCAATATCTTTGAGTTCTGTTCTCAAAACCTCAGACCTTCTATTCCAACTGATACAAACATACCCATACTCGAAAGGAGAGTTTCCTGTATATTTCATTTTCAATGGCCACCAGGGAGTCATAGGACAGACTTCTGGTAAGATTTGCTATCTTTCAAGATCTGTATTTAACCAAGGACAATTATTACTTGGTCTAAGAGTTTGTTGGCCCATTTAGTATTGTATCAAAGAAACATGAGATTGTTAAATTGCATTTCCCATAAGATATGAGCATAAATAATAAAGTGTGCTAATATTTTATTCATAACTATTAAGTTTCTATAGATGACCTTAATATAAAACTTTATGTTTTAAAAAGTTAGGACCTGTGCTTGGTTGCTTTGGATATTACAATAAACCAATTCAGTAAAAGGAAATATATTTGTTGTAAAACTATTCATTATTAAGTAATATTCAACATGGTGATTGAGAGGGAAGTCTTAGACATCAGATTGCATAGAATGGATATTTTTTAAAAAGTTATATATAAGCCGGGCTCGGTGGCTCAGCCTGTAATCCCGCGCCTTTGGGAGGCTGAGGTGAGTGGATTGCCTGAGCCCGCAGGTTCGAGACCCGCCTGGGCAAGTAAGACCTCATCTCTATAATAAATAAAAAAAAAATTAGCCGGGCACGGTAGCGCGCGCCTGTAGTTCCAGCTACTTGGAAGGCTGAGGCGGAAGGATCGCCGGAGTCTAGCAGGTCGAGGCTGCGGTGGCCGGAAGTGGCCACTGCACTCCAGTCTGGGCGACAGAGTGAGACTCCAACTCAAAAAAAAAAAAAATGTTATATATAATTATGATGAATAACTTAATGGCTATAAATTGAAAACTTAATGCAGTGAACTGTTTTATAGTTAACCATACGGTTCAAAAACTGAATCACAAAAAATAGAGAAACCAGAGTATATCAATAACCATCAAGTAATTTAACTAGTAGTTATAATCTTCCCCACAAAGAAGGTCTCATGGTCAGGCAAGTTTTATAGATGAGTTTTACCATATCTTCAGAAAACAGATAATCTCTCTCCAATCAAATCCTGTCTGGTAGAAAGTATGCAGGAAGGTGAGCAAAATCCACGGAAATCAGTCACTTGATGCCCTGCAAATCATTTTTTTGTTCTTCTCTCTAATAGTCAGTGTGTTAAATTTATAGAAGGAAAAAATGGGACCTAGAATATGCTAATAAAGTGGTTCCCCATTTCCACCGTGGATTCTTAAAATAAGTCACAAACGTGAATGTAGCCATGTAGTTCAAATCTAAAAACTCAATCCTTCAATTTCTCATTCTCTCACTTTCTGAAATCTTTGTTCTAAACGAATGGAGAGAATTGGTCTTTCCACAGGATTCCCTCTAAAAAGGAAGGTATCTGTCTCTAGAATTGGAGAATTGATACCAAAAGTCATTTCTGTTTCTCTACCGCACATTCCCAGTCTTAACCATACGCTCTCCCCTCATACTTGGTAGCCAAAATAGATACCACCAAAATTGCCTGTAACTGTCCACTCTTCAGCTTCCAATAGTACACATGAAGATCTCTGTCTCTCTCTTGCTCTCTCTAGCATTGTCTATGTCTCACATTTCTATCCCTATTTCCTCAATGACTGACCACGTCAGATTCATCACTTTATGTTCTTATTAGGTTTTCCCAACATCTTTAATGTCTTTCTTTATTCTGATCTTTTCCTCACCCCACCACAAAACACTTCTTTAGTTTTCTATTGCTACGTAACAAACTACCACAAATACATCATCTTAAACCAAACACAAGTTTATTACTTTACTGTAATTGTGGGTCAAGAGTCTCACATGGTCTGCTGGGTCCTCGGCTAGGGTCTCATATGACAGAAATCGAGTTTTGGCCAAGACTGCCATTGCATCAGGGGCTCAGTCCCCTCCCAAGCTCATTTAGGTTATTGAAAACATTGAGTTCTTTGGGAATATAGGACTGAAGTCCTGCATTCTTGCGGGCTGGTGCCAGGAGGCTGTTCCTAGAGGCTGCCTCCAGCTCCTTGCCATGTGATGCTTCCATAGGTCATTCACAACGTGGATGTTTAGTTTTTTCCAGGCCGTTTGGAATTTATCTCGCTGAATTCCTCTTCTGGGACCAGCTGGAGAACCTATGTTTTCAACAGTCTTACGGGTTAGATGAGACTCACCTAGGATAATCCCCTTGTTACCATTGGTTCAATCTTTAAAATCACATGAGTGGGCCGGGCTCGGAGGCTCAGCCTGTAATCCCGCGCTTTGGGGAGGCTGAGGTGAGTAGATTGCCTGAGCCCGCAGGTTCGAGACTCGCCTGGGTTACTTGGTGAGACCTCATCTCTACAATAAATCAAAAAATCAGCCGGGCGTGGTAGCGCATGCCTGTAATTCTGGCTACTTGGAAGGCTGAGGCGGAAGGATTGCTGGAGCCCAGCAGGTCGAGACTGCCCGGGAGCGGCCACTGCACTCCAGTCTGGGCGACAGAGTGAGACTCCAGCTCAAAAAATAAATAAATAAATAAAATAAAATAAAATAAAATCACACAAGTGTAACATTTCTACATTACTTTGATGTGTTTGTTTTGTACCACATAAAGTACCATTTACCATGCTCTTGAGAATGATATATCACTATATTGACAGGTTCTAATCAATCTTGAATAAGAGGGGATTATGCAAGTGTGAGACTCATTTAGGCTATCTTAGAATTCTGCCTTCCACAGCATCCAAATGAAACAAAACAGCCTTTCTTTGTAACTCCCTTTCTTATTTCCTTTTTACTATACTTGAGACAATATTTACATTTGTTGCTTTCTATATTTTCCCAACTCTTATTCCAAAATATACTTTCCCTTAAAACTATTCTATATCTATTTTGTTGTTCATTGGCCAACTCTCTTTAAACACTTGTTTGAATATGAATGTCTCAGCTCTTCCCTTCCTTTTACTTCTCTTATTTTCCCAATATGATTAGTAGCCCGATTAACTAGGTTTTCGTCCAAAATAAAATATTGAAATTATGCTTAACTCTGTTTACTTTCTTATTTCCCACATAAAGTTATTAAGTCCTGCCAATCTTACCTGGAAATGTTGAATACAGTCCCTGTCCAAAGTGTTCATCCATTATTTTCACTCAGTTCCTCTTTAGCATATAGGCAGCCTCCTCCTTACTTATTCTGCCCTCTGCAGTCACTCCTGTTTGTCTACCAAACAGTTGTTCTCACTGTCTCCCTTGAGATGGAGAAGTCTAAGGAATGGTTTGAGGCCCCTTTCAAAATTCAAAATCTACAAGACTGAATATATCAACTTGTATCATTGATCAAGGATAAGCAGTCATACTGTTTTATGACTTTCTCTGAAACTTGATTGGCTCAATCTTTAAAATCACATGAGTGTAATGTTTCTACATTACTTTGATGTGTTTGTTTTGTCCAACATATCTACTTTTCAAAAATGTTAATGTTAAGGCAGATTAAATAGTCAAACGTGCTTTAAGTACAACTTTTTAATCCAATTATATTCCCAACTTACTCCTCACCCAAATACGCAATTTGAGGGAAAAAATACTGCTTTTCATTATCCGTTAGTATTTCAATTGCCTTTGAATTTTTTCCCCTAAACCTCTGTTCACTCACTTCCTAAGCCATTTTTGTGTCGAGATTTCCTTTTATAACATCTTGTCCAATTTAATAGTGTTGCTCCTTCATCATTGCTTCACAGCCATCCTCTCTACCCTACACTCAACCCAATCCTAATTCCTTCCTTGGTCTTGTGGTAATCATTGTCATCTCACAGAACAGAATTTCTCATGCGACAGAATTGGGTTGTTTTGTGAAAGGCAATGATCCATCCTGAAGTGTGAGCTATGTGTTTTCCTAAAGGTAAAAGCATGTTTCATGTGGGAACATTTCTAGAGTGAAGAAAGTATATTAAAGGATATCATTCATGCTAGACCGCCATCACACCATGTATCTCCCAAATTCAAGGGCAGTGTTTTCCAAAACTTAACTCTCATTAATTAACTTTGTGACTTTTAGGAGATGAGCATTTGTATTTTAAAATCATAAAATGGTTAGACTTTGGGAACTTTAAAGTTATTCAAAAGTTAATCCAACCTTGTTTGTGTACTGCTACTGTTTTCTTTTGGGCATGTCATTTACACTGTAGAAATATTTTCTAGATAAGAAAACTCTGGTATGATGAAGTATTAAACATTGCTGGCGGTGCTTTAAAAACCCTCAGGCCATCAGCAGGCTTAAAATGGGTTTATGTTTCATATCTTTGCTTTCAAAGTCCTGCAGTGACTTTACATATATTTTTCTGGTAATTTAGATATCATTGAACTGGAGATACCACAATGAAAACCTTTAATAATCTTGAAGAAAAATAACACTTTGATACACTAGAAAATCCTTTTTCTCTTGCTTTTCCTAGACACTAAATCTAAAAATGTAATCTCAACCCTTTGTTAAAATCTCTAAATAGAAGATTTTGCATTTACTTCTGGAATAAAAAATGCAAAATAATCTGAAATACTTTAAAAAATTCAATTTTTCAAACTGTTTCTAACATGGCACATTTTAAACTTCAAAGAGATGATTTATTCAATAAAACAAGTTGTGTGCTTTTGAACGATGGCTCAAAGGTCTGTTTTTCCTCCACACTTCCCATGCTTGTCCATGCTTTAATTCATTGACTGTCTTATTTTCATTTGGGGATTTGAATTTTTTTTTCCATTTGTAGCCTTTAGTCACTTCAGTTTTAATATTGTGTTTTTTAATAGGTAATGAAAAGATTTTTAAGTATGTTTAAAAATCATCACTGTGTCTACTCTGATATGTGATATGTAAAGGAATTGTCTATTGATGTGAAGATAATAGCCATAGTTTTACTGAAAATCAGTAGCGATTTAAAAGAAACATCTGAAAAAAATTTAAATGAAACTTGTAATAGGAAAGAAAAATCAGTCTATGAAAACACGTTTGTAAATATTAAGAAATATTGTTTTACTGTGTATGGTACGATGACTTAAATTATTTTCTTAGATTACTAGATCTACATGATAATTATTTTCACCAGCATCAGTAAAATTATTTAACAAACTTTTGCTTGTGTAAGGTATTTACCAATACTGGTGTATGTGGAGAAATAGACAGAAACTGGAAGCAGAAAACCAGAAAAGAGGAGGAATAGCTATATGCTTTTTACTAATTGAAGATGCATGAGAGTCTGCAGAAAAGTATCTATTACTATTTTAGAACTATGAACTTGTAAAATCATATTAATTAATGCATTTGTTTTAATTTGACAGTGAAGCTTTCCCAGATTTCCAATTGTTTAAAATATACCCTTTGTATTTAATTTATACCAAATGTATTATATACATTTCCCCCATCAGGAAAACTTCTGATCTTTCTAAAATGATTCATTATTTCATTCCTTTAGGAAGAATTATTTTTATAACTTATGTTACTTTTCTATTATTCTGTGAACAATAACAACATCAAATTCTTACAGAACCTTAATGGAATAAAAATAAAATTGAGCTGCTATCCAGACAAGAGGTTTTTATAAATTAGTCACTATCATGAAAAGAAAATAAGAAAGCAATTTTTCCAAGAAGCCCTCTTTCATATCATGTGACTCATATTCTGCGTTATTAATAGATAGCCAGAGAGAAAGGACAAGAGAGATGACAGTAAGTAACAACACAGTTGGCTATGAATATTGAACTAAATTAACGACCAATTGACTGGTAGGTTTTTAAAAATCCTTTTAAAAAGATCTTCATGAGTGTTTAAATTTCATTACTTAGTTTTCCAAAAGTCAGCATTGCACATTTCTGTAGGTATGTGTATAGATACATGAAATCAACTATTTGTGGCTATAGTATTACTATGTATAATTTTAGTTGACTGCAGTCACCTTTGGAGGTAAGAGGAACAGAAATAAGTAAGTAGATATATAAGTATCTAAGTAAATAGAATTCTGCCATACCAAGAATTATCCTTCTTGACTGGGAACAGTTAACTAAGAGCTACAGTATTTTGTTGGTTCTCTCCGTGATGGAATTAAACTTACCCTCTCTCCTAATCTCTGTCTCTCCCAACTCCATGCCTTTCTGGGACAGGAAAATTAGATACATTAAGTACAGTTTTATAAATTGTGAAATAAATAATTCAAAAACTATAAGAAAACAGCTTTAAATATTTATGCTTATAATAATTCTAAACTATGTTTTGTAAAATACATATCCAAGTATAAGCCAGATCTAGGGAGAAGTGAAAATTGTGGTATTTCAGTGGAATATTATTCATCCATAAAAAAGACTAAAATCTTGTCATTTATGGAAACATGGATGGAACTGGAGGACATTATGTTAGATGAAATAAACCAGGAACAGCAAGGCAAATGCTGTATATCCTCACTCATATGTAGAAGCTAAAAAAAGTTGTTCTTAAAACATGGAACTAACCATGCTGTCCAATGAAGCTGGACTGGATACAAAAAAGTGGTACATATACACAATGGAATATTATGCAGCCATAAAGAAGGACAAGCGTGGACTTTGCAGCAACTTGGATGGATTTAGAGTCTATCATACTCAGTGATCTGTCACAGAAACAAAGAATAGAGTACCATATGTTCTCACTCATAAGTGGACCTTGAACAATTATAATACTATAAGAAAGAGATTGGCAGTACTGGGAAACTGTCAGGGGAGGAGAGGTGGGATTGGCAGTTGAGAGAAACTGCTAGGAGAGGAAGGGCACACCTCATCAACAAGGGTACAGGCATAATCAATGTTTGTATACCTAACCCTGAATTTTACCCCACATATTTATAATAAGATAAAATAAATTTTAAAAAAATATTAATTTTAAAAAAGAGATGATGGATATTGTAATTACCTTGATCTAATCACTATACAATATACTTGTATGTACTGAAACATCACTATGTACCCCATGAATATGTATAATTATTATGTCAATTAAAAAGTAAAATTAAAAAAGTGTTTTTAACGTATATAACAACAACCAACTGTGCATTAACTCCAGTAATAGGAAATACTAGAACATGGATAATTGTAACTAAAGTGTCTAAAAACCTCGTATTTCTAGTCTTTTGGCTCACTTATTGCCCATTGTGAAATTTTTAACTGTGGTGAATTGATTCTTTTAAAGTGTCTACTTTTTTTTTGAACTAGGAAATACTAAAAAGCAATGAAATGTTCAAGAGTTTTCACGTATATGTGTCTGCCATAAGACCTTTTCTTGCCTTTGTTTATAGCTCTGCACATTATTCTACAGACTCCATAATGAGTCAGGTATTAGTTTTTGCCAACTGAGAGAGGATTGAAATAAATTCCAAATTAAACCAGTCCTCATTATACTTGGCATGGCCTTCACTATTTATCCTTCTCTTCTCTGAAAATTACCTGGCTGCCGCCTACAACAAAACAACGGTAGCAATGACTTTGTGTTGTTTTTTCTTTGAGTCTAAAGCAAATATAATTCCAAAATGTACTTTAAAAAGTAGTATTATTGTTATGATCTTTTTTTCTAGAATGGCTTTAGTTATGTGCAAATTCAACCCATGGCTCCTACCCTAATGAGTCTTTGACTGCAAGGATCTATTTTCACCAGATGGGGATGTTACATCAGGAAAGAGCAGTCCTGTGGAGTAAAACAAGGATTCTCCCGCAATCAGAGAGTTTCTGGGGACAAAAAGCTATCTGTGTTTTCAAGATTTGGGTATGAAACAAGAGACAAAGATATTTTCTAAATATTTAATTATAATATTAATCTAGATGATTTCCGTGGGTTAGACATTTGCAAACTGGACTTGATTCATTATTTTTCTTCTTTGTACCTTGCTAGCAAAAAGGATTTTGTTATCAACTGCTCTTTTCCATCCAGGTAAAGCATTTATGAATGACTAAATAAATGCTATTTAAAGAATTTTTTGATACATAAATTTTTTTTATCATGAAGCCCAACTTAGCAAACTTCTACAGCATTTTATTTCTTATGTAAAGATTGTGTGCCTTGCGAAAGAACAGTCCGCATATCAGAATATACATTATATTTTTACTGGTTGCTCAGACGTTTTGTAAATGGCAATTTGATTCTCACACATCTCAACATAGACATCTGTTAGAACCTTCACGTGGAAAACTCAGAAACTCACATAATTTTGTTTTATTGCCAACACTAGACCAGGCCAACACTGTTTATGTTCACACTCTGCTCTCTGTAGCTTTGCTTTACTTGGAAAGCAGAACGGTGTGGGTGAAAGGGCAAAAAAGTCTGCCATTAAATAAATGTGCCCCAAATGGCGGGTTATTGACTGTATGACATTGGATAGTCACTTACTCCTTTTGAGCCTCTATCTCCTCCTACGTAAAATGCAAAAGTAAAAAGACCCAAGTTCATTGTGCCCTGCTGTATGCAGGGTGTCCAGACATCCAGAACCTGAAAAGAACAAAGCACTAAAACTCTCCCTCTGTACAAACAAAATACCAAACACAATATGCCAACCTCCCTCCTTGTTGCCATTTCTAACCCTGGATCATTTTTCTGGTGAACAAAAATTATCTTTTGAATTTTCTTCTAATGTAGTAATGAGTGGCTTTCGATAATCCAGAAAATCTTGAATGGTTTTTCAGTGATTTCCTCACCTTATATTTCATAATATGGCATACTTTTGGCAGCTGAGCTGATGCAGCAAACCAATTATTATCTTCTCTTTAATATGCATAGCTTATCAACTTTTTATTTTGAAATAATTATAAACTCATAGGAAGTTGCAAAAAAGGTGAGTCAGTGCACTCATATAGAACAGAACTATATAACAATGACCTCATATTGAACAGTGAGACGATATCAAAACCAAGGAATTTATTTTGGCACAACACTGGTCACTAGATGACAGATTTTATTCAGGTTTCATGAGCTTTTACATACTTTCATTGTGTGTGTGTGTGTGTGTGTCTGTGTGGGCATGTTTATATCTAGACAGTTTGATCCCTTAAATAGACTCCTATAACCACCAGCACCATCAGGACAAAGAACATTCCATTAGTACACAAGAACTCCCTAATGCAACCTCTTGATAGTCACACCCCAACACCAACTTTTAGAATTGGTTGTGATTTATAGCAGCATTATTCACAATATACAGATGGAAGCAAACCAAATGCCCATCGGTGGAGGCATGGGCAAGCAAAATGTGGCATATCACATAAAGAAACAATAGTCCTCAAAAAAGAAGGAAATCTGACCTATACTACGATATGGAGATACTAGAGAAGTCACATTCATAGAAAGTAGGTTGGTGGTTTCCAGAGACTTGGTGGAGAAAGAAACGAGGAGTTGTTAACGGGCAGAGTTTCAGTTTTGCAAGATGAAAAAGTTCTGGAGATGAGTGGTGGTGAAGGTTGCACAACGATGTGAATGTACTTAATGTCGCTGAACTGTGCGCTCACAAATGATTGAAAGGGTACATTTTGTGTTATTTTACCAAAACTAAGGTAAAAAATTAAAATTAAGAAATGGTATTTGGGCCGGGCTCGGTGGCTCAGCCTGGAAACCCGCGCTTTGGGAGGCCGAGGTGAGTGGATTGCCTGAGTCTGTGGGTTCGAGACCCGCCTGGGCAATTTGGCGAGACCTTATCTCTACAATAAATCAAAAATCAGCCGGGTGTGGTAGCGCGCGCCTGCAGTTCCAGCTACTCGGAAGGCGGAGGCGGAAGGATCGCCGGAGCCCAGCAGGTCGGGGGCGACGGAATAAGACTCCAACTCAAAAAAAAAAAAAAAAAAGAAATGGTATTTGAAGACGGAGGGCAGTTGTCATGGATTTCTTTGTTTTTTGAAAGTCTTTTAAGGTGGTAATGACAGTCAGTACTATTTTACCATTTCACAGTTTGTTGTCATTTCATTTTATATTTCTTTGCCCTTAGAGTGAATATTGTATTTCTTAACATTTCCAAGTGGACAGTTAATTAAAAATGTTACTAGTGACCACTGATACATTTTTGGTTATACAGTTGACTATTGAACAATGAAGGTTAGAGGTGCTGACTTCCCCATATAGTTGAAAATACATGTATAATTTTTGATTCCCCTGAAACTTAACTACTAAGAGTCTACCATTGACTGGACACCTAACTGATAACATAAACAGTCAATTAATACATTTTGTGTGTTATATGTATATTTGTATGCTACAATGAAGTAGGCTAGAGAAAAGAAAATGTTACTAAGAAAATCATAAGAAAGAGAAAACATGTTTACTATTCATTAAATAGAAATGGATTATCTAAAAGGTCTTCAGCCTGGTTATTTTCTCGTTAAGTGGGCTGAGGAGGAGGAGAAAAAGGGGGATTAGCCTTGCTGTCTCAGAGTGGCAGAGGTGGAGGAGATGAAAGGAGGTAGGAGAGGCAGGCACACTTGGTGTAGCTTTTATTTTTGAAAATCCAAGTTAAAAAAAAACCTACATAGTTCAAAAATGTTTTGTTCAAGGGTCAACAGTATTACATTTTAACTACTATTATTTTACCACATTTTTGAAGAAAAATGGATGTGTGGTTGACAAAATAAGTATTACAGGCATGCCTCGTGTCTCCTTCTGAGATCCCCAGTGACTACCTGCAATCGTTGATAGGACTGAATCTGGTTGCTGTCAGTCAGAACACATTTCTGTTCACATCTTCCACCTACAAATGTCAAGCCTTCTCCATTTTAAACTAAGAACTTACTGCGCTCTGTGATCAGTTTGCAGTAACCTTTGCAGTTTGAGGTGCAATAGCAAAACTAGTACGAATTTCTTTTTTCCTTCTTCACAACTTCACGAGTAAAGAGTAGTTTTTATCCTTAGATCTTATCAACTTCAGCATATTTTTTGTTATTTATTAAGTTGAGAACTTTCACTTTTTTCACTTAAAGTGTTTTATGGCTTCTTTTTGGCATATCTGAAAAGCCAGCATCATTGCTCTTGCAACTTGGAACTGTTCTTAAGTAAACTAAGAGTTACTTGAACACAAGCACTGGGATACCATGACAGTCAATCTGATAACTGAGAGGGTTATTAAGTGACACGTGGGCTGGTATGTAGACAGCATAGATGCACTGGACAAAGAAATAATTTATGTTTTGGGTGGTTGAAAGCTGGATTTCATTATGCTACTCAGAAAAGAACTCAATTTAAAACTTATAAATTTTTATTTCTGTAATTTTTCCATTTAATATATTTGGAGCACACTTGACAGTGAGTAAAGGAAACCATAGAAAGTAAAACTGCAGATGTGGGACCACCTCAATGGTTAAGAGATTAAATTAATAATATTTTTGCTACTCTGAAATTCCATACTTATATTAAACATGGTATATGTGCTGACTTGAAGGGATGTCCTTGAGAGAGACAAATTTACAAAATACACAGTAATATGTATTCTGTCATTCTGGTTTAATAAAATTTGTTTTTCTATTCCCTAAACAACAAAAACAAAATTCCCATACATGAGAGAACGCAAATCTACACATAAAAGGTCAATTTTCCACCTAATCTCCCTATTCTGTTTCAAGTGAGTCCTCCCAGAAATTATAGGATACAAAGTTTACTTTAAGTAATTTTATTAGGCATAAATAAGCTATAATAATACATTCATCGTTCTTATTTCAAATCAAGGAAGTAAAGAGACTCTTCAAATCTCACTACAATGCATTGTTTTTCCAATTGCTTCACCACACCTCTATACTTACCTTGAGTGGATCTGGAAACAAAAATAATAACAACCACAATACAACAATAAGGAGACTGGGAGATTTATCCTAAATATTTATAAGTGTAATAAACACGCCACACCACCTCCCAGATATCTAGGACAGTTCCTCATGATATTAGCAATGACCATAGAGAGGGAGATATTCTTCTTTGCCTCCGCCTGGTATTAAAAGACAAAATATTGGAACATTTTACATTAAAACATATGCATTTTCAGTATAATGAGTTGAACTGAGTAGGAACCACCGCATTGGACAACAAGTAGTAGGAAGTATGTGTTTGTTGAGTGAGGTGTTGCAGGGAAGATTTGCAGGAAAAGACACTGCTAACTCCGGCAACAACTAGTTTATAGCAACATTCTCAAAAAAAGTATTACATTTCAGCTATTGTGCTAAACATTTTATATAAATTAGCAGTTAATACAATTGTTATAGCTACATGAATTATATGAATAATTATATTTACAAAAACATAAATATAATTGTTATAACTATATAGTTGCTCTATAAAATATAGCAATTATATAAATTAACAATGTGATTCTCAGCAAACCTTACAAAATAAATATCATTATCGTCCACCTTTATGGGAAAAGGACACTGAAGCTTCCGTGACTTAAGCATTCAAGTCACCCAGTAATAAGCGACAGAGTCAGGACTGGAATCAGATAACATGCATTCTGTTGTTCAACATTTATTGAGAACCCTATTGGCACACATTCCTGCATCCTACAGTTTATAACTTCCAGCAATATGTATGATGGTTTTGATTTTTAAATGTACTAAAATGTGTTACATGGAGTATCTTGAAGAGATTAACCTGGCAGCCACTGGAAGACTGAATTGGAGTAGAGAGAGATTAAAGGGGAGAGTACCAGGTAGGAAGCTATTGCAATGGTCTGAGGCACAAGCTGACGAGGGTCTTGGTAGGGGTGTTAACAATAAAGTTGTTTTCACATGAAAAATTGATTCTTATTGAAGGTGTATGTAATTGCAACATAAACTGCAACTTTGAAGCGCCTCTAAAGTAAAAAGCAACTCTTTTACAATCTGGAGGGTGTGTAATAGTAAACATTCCACAAAACTATTTCCAAATGAGGAAGTAATGTTTATATAACAGGACAAGTTACACCTTGCTTATAAACATTTTCTGATGTAAATGAATATTGTTTCAAGTTTCTTTATTCAACTTTTAAATTTATATTTGTTTACTGAGCATTTACTATGTATCATGGACTAGGATTTTCAATCATACAATAATTGTATACCTTAAACCATCCCAACCACTGAAAGAGCAAAATGCAGAATGTATTTTCAGAAATCCTCATCATATTACCATTTTTTCCATTTCAGGATAGATACATTCTTACATTGCTCTTATCTTCTTAGAAATTGTGTGTAACCATATTTGTGCAAATCAAAACATGCACTTGCATTATTTTAAAAGAAATCGTGTGATATATATTCTTTATTATGAATTAATCACCTATAATTTATCTGGTTGTCAATCTTGAATCTCATAATCTATCTAATTTGCTTAAAGTGAGCATTTACCTAAATTGTTATTTTCTCAAACAACTTATAAAATGAGTGATCTTCTATATATAGGCAACTCTCAATACTAAAATGACAATATAACAATAATCTTAGAAGAAATTTTCAGGAAATACAAAGATTATTTCCTAATCCAGAGGAAAAAACTTGAGTCTAAGTAACATTTAACTCTCAGTAATCACTAAGTTATTTTAAAGACTGTTTAACCCCATAGAGAATGTACCACATTTCATTTATCAGTTATTTCACAATCAATTGCATTTATTGTGTAGAAACCTCACATGTTTAACATTTTTTAAAAAGTGATATATTCACCTGCATGTGCATGTTTATTGCTGCACTAGCCACAATAGCAAAAACATGGAATCAACCCTACTGCCTATTGAAAGTGGACTGGATAAAGAAAATGTGGTACATATAAACAATGGAGTATTATGCAGTCATAAAGAAGAACAAAATCATGAACTTTGCAGCAAATTAGATAGATTTGGAGACCATCATACTTAGTGATCTATCACAGAAACAGAATGGAATACCGCATATTCTCACTCATAAGTGGGCCCTGAGCTCTAGTCACATTAGCACGAGAGAGAGATTGGCAGTCACCGAGCACTGCCAGGGGGACAAGGGGTACCTAACAACACAAAGGGTACCCGGTCCTATACCGGGGAAGTGAGGACCAGCCAGTTGGAGGCTCAAACTTCACCAGCATGCAACCTACTTGTGTAGTTAATCCTTATTTGTACCTCACATCTCTACAATAAAATAAAATATGATTTTAAAAAATTAGTTAAAAAAGTGATATATTGAATTAAATTGGATTCATGAAATCTGATGCTTTGTTGAAAAATGCCAATTTCCTTTCATGTCTCTCTTTTGCTTATAGTTGAAAAGATGACCAGAGAAAGCTGGATAGGCTGTTCTAGCACAAAAGCTGAAGCAGGAACTCAAATTGGGATCTTGTGATGAAGAGGTGGCATCAACAGCTTGTGCCCAATCTCAGGATGTGATGCATGTATATTTACACACAATGATGGCACCACAGTCCTTGGCCATTCCCATGTGAGTACTACAGGGAATGATTTAGGGATGAATGTTTACTTAATTGTAACAAAACAGCTATCTCTTTCTTGAGTAGCAAATAAAACCCAGAAAATTCTGCCATGTCACAGTTATTTAATAATTCGAAAAGGGCTTTTGATATTCATATTTCACATATCAAACACTAGCTTTATGTAAAGCTTTGATCTCAAATGTTTGGGGATACACATTCTAGTTGAATAAACAAGATATGGATGAGCTAGAGAAAATAGCATGATATATATATATAAGAACAAAGTATTGTATAACAAAAGCCCTAATTGCCTGTCATTTTCTATTTTTATTCCTAATTTTTATTTTCATTATTTGTTTTTAAAATGTTAGAATATTAATAATAAGTGTATGTGGCTGGTATTTAAATTAAATAAAGAATCAGCAAGTAAGATGACTGGTTTTCTATTTACGCACCAGTTGTTTATTATAATATTGAGTTGCTTATTAATTATAAGACTTATAATTACTAGAGGCCATTGTTAGCTAGAATTAATTATAGTCTTTACATTCTCCAAAAGAATGACTTCCCATAAGCATGTTTGAACTTGAGATATTTGCATTTTACAACAGAATCTGAACTCTAATAATAAAATCTACTTAAGCCCTTAGTCAATATACTCTATCTCTCTTAAGCGAAAACGTTTTACATATGTGATAAACATGCATTGTTTTTTATTTTATTGGTGTCATTGTTATTATTGTAATTGTTCTTCAATAGATTTTTAGACAAAATGCAGCTACAATAGTTATAGTATTTGTGTAAGTATGGAGTTACTTCTAAGAGAATAAGTGGGGGTTGACTATTGAAGCGGGCTTTGGAGGAAAAACTCTAGAAGATTAAGAAAGACTTTGTGAGAAAAATAACATGGAATTAGCAACTATGTTTTGGGGCCAATGTTTCTCATGGGTGTGATGTAGGCTTATGTTGAATAACAAAAAGATCAATTTGCTAATGGAAAGGGACAGAGAGACATACAACACAACCTACTTCAGATCCATACCTGAACAAAGGTGTTACAGGTAGAAAAGTAGAATCCATTGGAAAGCTCAAACAAGGGGGGAAATTAGAAAGAAAATCCCGTAAAAAACTATTTCTGGATCCAACTTGCCATAGTTTTGCCTTCACAGCCTCTAACATCAATTAACGTACTCTTTGAGAATGATAAACATATGGAAATAGATGTAAAATATTACCTAGTAGTCAAAACTGGAGAAATAATAGCAGGACTCAACACCATGGAGTGGTAAGAACACTGTGTTAGGAGTCAGGAGCGGATCCCTGTCCTGAGTCTATAAGCATGCAACTTCATGACTTGACACAAGCCACTTACATCCTCCAGAATTCAGTATCATAATTTGTTAAATGAGTGTGGTGCACTAAAACATTTCTAAAATTAAATGATATTCCAGGTTATAGACTTAAACAAGCCTGAAATTTGGAGCGAATTTGTAGAAACATATGGTGGAAAGGGCACTTTTGTTTTTCTCAAGTAGAGTGAGAATTATCTTCACCCTCATTCTGCTGGGAAATGACTAAGAGTGCCAGCTGGACTGGCATGTGAGATAGGATTGTGAGATCATTCTGATTCTGACTACCCAAGGGTGTTAGCAAATATGCATCCATGATGCTTACCTTAGGAGTTAGCCCTGTGTTTTTATTTGCTGCTACACGTCACTCAGAGCGGTTTCTCTCCTATATGCAGGGTTAATTATTAATAGTATAGTTTATACTAGGAATGGTGCATTAAAGGACATTAACTCGGAAGAAAGTACTGAGTGGGACAAACTGTAAATCTGAAAAAGGGAAAAGGTTAAGTTTTGGTCTTATTTCTTCTTGCCTTCTTCTGTAAAATGTGTAAATATAAATATGTAAATACATAAGCAAGAAAGCAAATAGTGACAGTTACAAAATATGATACCATATTTTTTAATGATGAAAAAGGATAAATCTGAAAAAAGATATATAGCAGTAGGTGATAAGTTCACTGTGTGAACTACATTCGAATGATATTAATGCAGAGGAATGGATCCAGACTGAGAAGCCATTTGTCTGATTACAGATTTTTTTGTTTTCTTTTGTTTTTTTAGTTGGAGTCTCACTCTGTCAGCTTGGAATGCAGTGGCATGGTCACGGCTACTGCAGCCTCCACCTGCTGGCTCAGGAGATCCTTCCGCTTCAGCCTTCCAAGAAGTTGGGACTGCAGGCATGTGCCACCACACCCGAATAATGTTTTGATTTTCTATAGAGAGAAGTCTCATCATGTTGCATAGATTGGTCTCCAACTCCTGGGCTTAGGCAGATCTCTGGCCTCAGCCTCCCAAAATGCTGGAATTACAGGCGTGAGCCACCATGCCCAGACTGATTACAAACTTTTAAAATAGCAAGAACTCATAGAAAGACTGAATCAACTTGAGGGAAGACAATTAATGATGCTCTTGGAGTTAATAGATTTTTATAGTTTCAATTCACTCCTCATCCACAATTTGATTTTCCCTCAGTGTAAATGAAATCAAAGCAGACTATTGTATTATATGAATTAGTCACAACATGATTACTGAGTTTGTGTTCTATAAACCACAGACCTTATGTGTTTATAAGCATTGCAGCATAGGCTTTCATGACACTCATTGGCCTTGACTTGATTTGCTAAATAGCAGGAAATACAAGAGATTGTGAAGCCATGGTCCATGACCTCTAAGTTTAGAACAATGTTTCTCAAAGTATTCCAGCATCATCACCATCAACTGGGACTGTAGGAAATGCAAATTTTGGGGTCCCACCCTGGACCTACTGAATCAGAAATACTAGGGAAAGGGCCCAGAAATCCATATATCTCTATTTTAACAAGTCTTTTAAATTTTATTTTTATTTATTTGTATTTTTTTAGGTACTGCCAGATTTTGTGTTTATTGATCACTAATTCAGACATGCTTCACATAATTTCATCATTAAGAGTGGTTTTCAAACTGTTTTGACTAAGATCCTCTGTGAGAAATATTATCATTCTCTGTCTGTACTTCCCCCCACATAAATACTCATACACACTTTTTTTTTAAAGCAGGATTTATTGAGAGGACAGAAAAACTCCCACAGTGGGAAGGAGCCCAAAGGGGTTGCCCCACTTTTTTATTTTAAGAAGTCTTTTGGGTAATTCTGATATGCTTTAAAGTTTGAGAACCACTGGTTCAGTAGTTTCCCCACCTTTGGAACTAATAGAAATAATATGAAGAGTTTGTTTAAAATATACAGTGGAATGGAATCCTAATCAAAATCCAGGAAGATTTTTAAGCATATTGATAAACTTATTCTAAAATGTAAGTGAAAATTCAGGTGGTAAATAACAGACAAGGCATAACTTTAAAAAAAGCTGCAAACAAAGGTGGATGGTTTATACTACAAGGAAATGAAGACTTATTAAGAGCTATGAAAATTGAGCCAGTGTGGTAGAGGGGCAAGGACAAATAGAAAAGAAGAAAGAATTGAGAAATGGACCCACACAATGTGGTCATTTAATTTATGATAAAGTTGACACAAATATGGCAGTAAAAGTATGTTCTCTTAAATACATTGTGCTATATTAATGAGATATACATGTTGGGAAAAAAATGAATCTTTACTTCATTTCAGGCACAAAAATCAATTCTGTAATTCTACAATTTGTAAATACTAAGATAAAAGATAAAGTAATAAACTTTAAAGTGAAAACAGAAAAATATCTTCATGAATTTGGTATAGGCAAAGACTCTTAAATAAAACACAAAATGCTGACTAAAAAAGAAAAACAACTATGTTAAAATTAGAACATACTATTAAAATAATTAAAAAGCAAGCTTCATAATGGCAGAAGGGATTTACAATACCTATCTGACAAAAGACTTTTATCCAGTTGTGTTCAGTAGTTTAAGAAATCCTTCAAATGAATAGTGAAGAGTAAACACCTTTTAGAAAAATGGGCATAAATGCTTTTACAGGCACTTTAGAAAAGTTGATGTCTTTTATAATACATATATGGAAGAGAGTTTCTCAGACATCAGTAAAATGCAAATTAAAATTATATTGTGACACTGCTATCACCCACTAGAATATAGTCCAAATTTTAAGACAGAAAATATCATGTGGAACAACTGAAACTCTCTTATTGCTATCATCTTAATCCCAGGTATACAATTAATACAAATGCGAACAGCTAATCACCAAAAGACATATTCTTGAATTTTCATAGCAGCAATATTTGTAATATCACTAAACTAGAAATGACCCATTAATAGTATAACAGATAAATAAATTGTGGTATAGCCATTCTCTGTGATACTACAATAAGACTTTTTAAAAAAAAACTATAATTACACACAAAACATGAATTTATCTCACAAATTTAATGTTGATTTTTAAAAGTGTACAATGTGTGGCTTCATTCTCATCAATTCAAAATAGGAAAAACAAATCTATGGGAATAGAAGTTGATGGCAGAGATGTGGAAAAGAGAGGAGGACATGGAAGGAAGTCTTCTGAGGAATCTATCAGTGTTCTGTTTTTTGATCTGGGTGCTGGCTACATGGATGTGCTCAGTTTGCAAAATTGAATCCACTGTGAAAAAATGATAGTTGCACTTTTCTGTTTGGGGGTTATACTTCAATTAAAAACAGAAAAGTTATATTTGAAAAACAGCAATCAGGATGTAGTGTATGGGAGAGATGGAGCTGATTTGAGTCTATTGCTTTAAACTAGGACAGAGACTATGGCAGTTTTGTCTAAGGTAGAAACAGAGAGGATAGAGAGAAGCAGGTTAATTCTGAGGTAAAATTGTGAGGTAAAATTGACATGACTTGGGGTTAGATATGAAAGGTGAAGACAGCAAAGTGTTTGGTTGGTGCAGAGAGTGTGCAGATTACCTTCCATGGAACACCTGTGATAGAAGTGAGTGCACCCAGAGAGCTCTGTGGCAGAGATGGAGGGATGCTACAGAAAAGAAAAATTTGAGTGGAGACAGTTGTTTTGCAGATATCATATTTGGCATGTTGATTATTTTCCCTTTTGGATGGACTTTCCTTACTGACCTCCTCAAACCAAACACGTTGTACTGGTCTCTCTCCTTCCTCTTCAACTGGTCTTTCTCAGTCTTATTTCCTGGTTCCTTTTTTGGAAAGTCCAGGGTTCTATTGTAAATCCCCCTTTCTTCCTTATTTATTTGATCACCCAGTCTCATCTTCTTTTTCAACAATATCCAAACTTATCCAGTTCAGGACTCATTCTCTAATTCCAGACATAGGTACTTAACTGTGTACTTGATTTCTCTATTTGGGTGTCTAATAGACATCTTAAACTTAACATATTGGAAAGCAAATATCTAGTCTTTCTTTCCAAAACATCTCCAGCAGCATTCCCTACTTGGTAGTGTAAGCCAAAAGTCCTGGGGTCATTGTTGCCTTCTTTCTTTCTATTATACCCTCATTCCATCCTTCAGCTATGCCTTTGAAATTTATTCTGAAACCCACTGTTTCCCATCACCTTTATTGCTGTATCCTCATTTGCACTATCTTAATCTCTCACCTGTGTTGTTACAGGAGTTTCCTACCTAGTCTTTTCTCTGCTTCTACTCATGTCTCCTTCCTATATTCTCTCAACCCAGCAACCAGAATTATCCTTTTAAAAATAAGAATCAGATAATTTCTTGTTCAAAGTACCACAGTGGTTTCCCATCTATGCAGAGGAAAATCTAAAGTCCTTGCAATGGCCCTCAAGGACCCACATGGTTTGCCTCTTCCTGCTACCCTAAGACCTTATTTTCTATTACTCTACCTTTTGTTCACTTTCTTCTGCTCACATTGGAAAACTCAGTGTTCCTCAAACACATCAGGTATGCTCCTCAATGAGCAGCTGGGACAGCTTGCTCCTGGGAGGATCTCAATTGCCTCTTGGCCAGCTCCTTCATCCTCTTCAAGTCTTTGCTCAAATGTCGCCTAAATCATCATCATATATAAAATTGTAGTCCACACCTAATAGCACACTTCTGATACTATTTACCCAAAACCATTTTTTTCCTATAACACCTATCACCATCTAATATAGAATATAATCACTTGTGTTTTTGTTCAGTGTCTGTCTCACCTTTCTAAAAAGTAAGGTTCATGAAGGCAGGGATGTGGCAGAAACTTGCCTGTTTATTTCATTGACATATCCCAATTATCTAGAACTACCTGACCTATAGTAGGTGCTCAACACAAATATGAAATTAATTTTATTTCTATTTTTTGAAATGTTTCTCCATTCTCTGTTTCCCCACTGGAATGTAAACTTCAGGATCGTTGCTTTGATCATCCATGGGTCCTAAATTTTTAGAAAAGTCAGCTCATTAAGTATTCTTGGAATTAATAAGTGTTGAATTTTTAAATGTAGGTCAGCTCAGATACACATGAAAAATCACAAAAGTAATCTAGAATATGCTGTGCTCTAGAACTGAAAGGGATTGAATATTGCTGGAGAATCATAGTGAGAAAGAATAATATTAGGAGATGAGACTAGAAAAAGAGTCAGGCAAAGTTCACAAAAATCATAAGTCATGATACATGGAGAGTGGTACAAGTTCTAGATTTTATCCTTGGTTAGACAGTAAGGAAACAATGGAGAATTTTGTTCAGGGAAAATAAATGCTATTAGAACCAAATTTTAGGAAAATATCTGTCAGGTGAGAAGAGGATGTATTGGAAGGGTTCAGACTAAAGCCAAACAACTGACAATCAGACAGCTTCAATAATCATTGTGAGAATTAAGAGCTGATACAAATATTTGAAGTTGCCCACTTTAACCTCAATGGAAAATTTAATTATGCAAGTAAAGTAAGAAATTAAATATATATTTATGAAAATATATGGAATAATGAAAATGCTGGTGTATTTCTTTCTTTATCTCAAAGACCTAAAACATAAATTAGAATATCATATTTTTTAATGTATGAAATATCTGATTAATTTTTTAAGTATAAAATGTATAGGAATCCTGAAAAGGAAACCACTACAATTTATCCAAGAAAACTACCTAGCTCTAGTGTTGTAGTTCTTTCTTAAAGGTCTCTTACAATCCTCTTCTCATTTCCACCACATTTTTCTATGCATTTGTATCTATCTTTAATTAACATTATAAATGAGTGGTTAAAATGTCTTCACCTCTAGCCAAGATCTCTCCTCTAGATTCATATTCACAAATGTTCTTATACGAAACAATACATTTTACAAAATGTATAATTTACATATAAGGACATCGGCATAAGGACACTGCTCTTATGTGAAGAAATTTGACATCAATATGACCCACATTTTATGCCACTTTCATTTACTCTTCTGAATCCTTCCAAATCCTTGACATACACACGAGTTTGACTCAAAAGTATCTGTGTCTCAAATGCAACATAACCAAAATTCAACTCCTTATTTTATCCCTAAAACAAATCTCCTTCAGAGTTTCCTTGCTCAGTGAATAGCCCCACCAACCACATAAAAATATGGACATCATTCTTGACCTCACCCTCTCCTTAACTATTCTTTCCAACTTTGAGTCTTATCAGTTTTATGACCCAAATGTCTCTCAGCTCTTTCCACTTGTCTCCATTATCATCAGTTCTGCCACCTTTTTCCAAGCTACCCTATTCCATCATCTCTTGTCTTAACTGTTGTAGTGGCCTCCTAACTAGTTTTCTCTCAAACATGCTTGCTCCTTTCCCTCTTTTCAATTTATTCTTCACACCCAAGCAAAAATGATCTATTTAATATGTGTATCTGATTCGAACAGACATATACTTAAAATCCTTCAAAGGCTTCTGATTGATTTTAGGATTAGGACCAAAGTCATTAACAAGGTCTGCGTCAATCGGTCTCTCCCTTCTTAATTCTTCTCCATAAAGTCCGTGTCATCTAGCCCCTTCATACCTAAGCCTTCTTCTTCTCCATAGAAGTGTCATTCATCTCATTCTCCCATCATGTGGCTTTTGTACTTGTTGCTCCTCTCTTGACCTGACATACTTTCCTGATGCAATCATCCACCCCAAAAGTCTCTTGGGTGATGACTATGCATTTTTCAGGTCTCTGTTCAGCTGACATTTCCTCAGGAAATCATACCTGCTTCTTCAGAGCATACCAGGCCCTTGAAGCACCCTTTCTTTACAGCTCCTATCATGGTATACTTTACATTTTTTGGTTTAATTATTGGTCAATGCCTGTGCCCCACCCTAGACCGTAGTCTCTTTAAGGCCATGAAGTATCTGTGCGTAGCACTGGGTTCCAAGTACCCAGAATAAAGCCTAGAATATTTGTATGATCAATAACTATTTGATGAGTGAAAGAACCAGTTAGGGAAAGTTGACTTTATAATGAATGGCACCAAAAAGCAAGAGGATGCCACTAGCTCACTGGGCCCTGTAGACGTTAGGCAAAATAAGATAAAAACAGAAATCTAGTTTAGGGAATAAACATTATCATTGACCTCTTTTGACTTTACCTTGCTGGACTTTGATGCCCAGTTTAGTGTTAGTTCCACCTATTATGACATTCAAAAGGGTCTTCATTTGAGTTCTAGAAATTATATATCAAATCATTGGCTCAGAATAGTTTGAATTCAAATTAAGTAACACTTAAATGATAGTTTTTAATTATTTTTCGTTCTTTAGTGCAGCATCTGATTAACATAATAACTACATTAAAAATATTTCAGAGCTATAAATTTGGGAACTAAGGTACCTGAAGAAGCTGACTTTCAGACTTTTTCTCACTTACAGAACACTTGTTTGCAGAAAGCTGAGTGTTGATAACAGCTTAATAGACCAGGCAGCTACACAAAACCCTGCACAGGCGGTATGTATTACGATCCGCTTTGGGGGTGCTGAGGGTTTTTTTTTTTTTTTGAAATGTGAGATCTAAAATAATTTGGTTTCTAGCCTCTCTCCACTGTTCTCACTCCACACTTGCCGTTTTACATATGATTATTAAGTTGACCCGAAAGGCTTTTAGGTTGAGGGGCTGCAAGGTCAGTGTCCCTGCCACCTCCCAATCTCTGCCTGTACCTACCTCAGACGTGTCTTTGTACTATCCCTGCTGGACACTGCACCTTTCCATAATTATAAATGTCTGTTTTCAGTCACTTCAAAGGTTTCCCAGCACTGGGAGTCCTCCTTCAAAGCCTCCGCATTGCTGAGGAACTTCTGTCATTGACAGGAGGTCCTGCTTTGAAGTTTTTCATGCCATTTATTGATTTCCCCCCTTTAAAGATGTTCAGATTAGAAAATGCTTCACCCCCTTTGAACATGTGCATATTTTCATGATGTTGAAGGGTTAATCCTTTGAAGATATTTACATTTTATAGCAATGTCCTTATATGAAGAAATTTGACATCAGATATGCCACATGCTTTATGGCGCTTTCCTTTTCTCTGCTGGATCCTTCAAGATCAAGATCCCCTCAATTTAGTGTGCTGTTGGTTTTTATATGATGCTTTTGTTCCTTTTTTTAATGCAATGCCAAAAGAACTCAGTAAATGCGCTAAAATGAAAGAGTTTGCATAATTTGGAAACTGCCTTTATTCCACTTATTTACACAAGTCTACTTAAAGTTGGGACACGTTTAATGTTTAGGAGTGTTTACAAAGTTTCCTGGACCCCATGACCATCTGCAGTGCCCTAACATCGTACATAAGCACCAACAAATGTTAGCTTTGAAAAGTAGCTCTATGTTAGCTATGAAATGCATATTCATACACATTTTCCTTTGTATATGTGCTTAAGTCTGTTCCCTAATCTCTTAAAGAGAAGAATAGAAATGCTATAAGGATTAAGATTGCACTTAAGGAGTTTAGTACAGTACCTCACACGTAGTAAGTTAACTATGATTGTGGCAATTTCCAATTAGTTCAGTACGGAATAACAGCATACATAATGTTTTAGGTATTAGCTTTAGGACTGTCCCTGCTAATTAGAAGTATACTAACTACACTTTAATTAACTGATTTCAGTAATTCTGCCACTTGGAGTTTCTCTCATTTAATTTAAGACTTGGATTACTGATACAAATAGAATAAAGTACTGTTGGGAGAGGTAATACTTTAAAGTCCCTGTGTAAATGAAGACTCTGACAGCATCTTATGGTGATACAAAGAGACAAAAAAAAAAAAAAAGGAGAAAACAGTGCTCAAGAGTAGAAAAGGGGATGGAGAAATTGAGGACATAATGGGCGTAAAGAAGATGGAATAAACGTGACTTTCACACAGATTTTTCAAAGGTTGAAAGTACACACATGCAACCACCACCCTCAGTGAGCCTAATTTACAACTTAAAACATAGTGGTATATATAATACACGAGACTACACATGCTAACTCTACAATGCCACATAGAAAAAAAGGAAAAATAAATATAATTGGCATGAATTTTGATACCTAGTGGACTTGTAACCTCATATTAAATGTAATCCAGTTGTATGTATGACCTCCCTGTGCATAATAAAAACAGAGCAGCTCTACTTACTTTCTGTGTTTGGAATAATAAGATTGTAATAATAATGCCAGGGAAACATTTTCATTTGCCTAGATGTTAGTCATTGACTTCCATTTCCCTAGCACTCTACGTACATTGCCTCATTCAGTAATTTAATCATTCATTTATTTAATATTTATGCGGTGCCAAGGAAGTACAAATGGCCAATAAATATATGAAAAGACGTTCGGCTTTACTATCCATGTGGGCAGAGTAAAGGTATGCAACAATAAGATATATATTTTATCCATTATCTAATAATATCAAGTGTTATTATCTTAATATCAAGTATCGTTAGGATTGCAGCAGAATTAGTATCCTTATACATTGTTAGAGGAGGGATAATTTGATATAGATTTTT
Organism: Tarsius wallacei; assembly: GCA_963574415.1. Classification (NCBI taxonomy): domain Eukaryota; kingdom Metazoa; phylum Chordata; class Mammalia; order Primates; family Tarsiidae; genus Tarsius; species Tarsius wallacei. Next base: position 43,251 of record CAUYQG010251937.1, read on the forward strand.
GGAGGATAATTAGAAAATATTTATGGAAATGGAAATGTGTACATCTTTCAGTCCAAAACATTTTCTTCTCGGCATTATTTGTAGAAGCATTGTGGTTATGATAGCAGGAAAAAAATAAGAAAAAGAAAGAGAAGGTAAGAAGGAAAAGAAGGAAAAAGAACCCTAAATACCTAAGTATCCATTAATAGTGAAATGTTTAAGTAAACTGTAGATATTCCAGTGCATAAAATACTACACAGAAGTTGGTCGGGCTCGGTGGCTCAGCCTGTAATCCCAGCGTTTTGGGAGGCTGAGGCGAGTGGATTGACTAAGCCCCTGGGTTCAAGACCCGCCCGGGGAACTTGGCAAGCCCTCACCTCTACAGTAAAAAATGAGCCGGGTGGTAGCGCACGCCTGTAGTTCCGGCTACTTGGAAGGCTGAGGCGGAAGGATCGCCGGAGCCCTGCTGCAGGTCAAGGCTGCGGTGGCCGCGAGCGTGCCGCTGCCCCCCAGCCTGGGTGGCAGCGAGACTCCAACTCAAAAAAAAAAAACTATACAGAAGTTATGCAACAAACAAACAAACAAACCCCAAAAACCATAAGCTACATCTCTATGCTCTGACATGGAAATATTTTATAATCATGTGGATGAAGAAAAAAGGCAAGTTGGTGAATAATATATAAAATATATAAAATGCCCAAGGTTTATGTCTTCTATGTATTCATACGTGTGTTAAAAAGTGATAATGCTTACTTAAACTCTGAGGCTACAATTGGGGGTGTTCATTAGTGGGGGCTTTGTATTGATTAAACATTAATCAATATTTACTTAAGTATTAATCTTTGTGTAATATAGTTATAAGAATATACAAACATATTCATATATTCTTGAATAATTCTTTGTGTAATAAAATATATTTATATATTCTTTGTGCAATTAAATTAATCACATAAGTAGAATTAAGTATGTATTTTACAGATCATCTTCTAAACAAGATAATATACTAGATTCCATTCTAAATATGCAAATATTGAGTTTGTCTGTTAGTCTTTAAATTTGTATTTAATTTTGTGCAGGTTCTCCATTTTTCAAAAAAATCACATGTGCTGCATCTTATTAATTTCTTTGAGGGGTACAAAAGGGATATACTTTTGTGCTTTGGGGTCAGGTAATCACAGAGTGACTGCCCCAAAGATACCTTAAAAAGAAGGTGTCTGTCTTGGTATATATAATTAGTGAGCACTGGCAAGGAATATGTCCCAAGCTAAGTCTCTTGTATGTATTTATACCTACCCAATCGCTCAACAACTCTTCTAATCCCAGAGCTGCCTCAGGTCTATCTTGGTATCAGGGCACTAAAGGGAAGTGTGATGAGCTTTTTGAACACATCTTTGTAGATTATCTGCCAAATTATTCTCCATTTCCTCAAATATTTCAAATACTGGAAGCAGGGCAATACATTTTCTGAATTGTACATGCCACATCAAAATGTTCAATTTTTCAAAGATATATTTTATGTCAAAGAGTTCCCCTCCCATTTTCTCATCTTTCTTACATGAAAATATATCTTTTCTACTTATAAAGAAACCCAAGTTCTGACACTTAAAGTTTCACTAAAAAATCAGAACCCCTGAAGTTCAAGTTGATTTTGAACATAGTACAATGCATTTCAATATATTGATTCTCTTCTGGAGTCTTGTAACTATAAAAGAACAGACTCTAGCTATTGATGTAAACTGTTGCAACATATTTAGCTTTAACATTTATTGCACATCATGCATATATTTTTTTATTAAGATGTAGTCTCTTTTAAAATTGCTTTATTTTTGACATACATGATGTTTTCTTTGGGATTTTATCTTATTTCCAACTTCTGAGTCTTGGCTTGTATTGCAAGCCTAGCTAACTGGTATCTAGACTTTTTATTTTGAAGAGTAAACATAATTTTCATCTACCCTGTCCAAGATTATAGTCTTTGCTAACAAATTCTACCTTATTTTTTTCTCATTAGGAAATATTTTTAAAGAAGACTATCAACAGCAGCTCTTTTTCCAAACCAAGAAACAACACTATTATTCAGTGAATTCATAAAGATCTTTATTGGTCTTTCCATATAATTCTCCATTGTTTCATAGAACTATTTGATTCCAAGGAAAACATTCAAGTATGCTATTCTAAGAGAAAAAACTTGGATTGGTTATGGCTATTTATCTTTAACTATAAGCATAAAAGCAATACCAGTGAAATAAATTGTCCAAAATAAAATGCCTCATTAATATTTAGGGGAAAAAAAGAACTGAAAATGTGGTGTAACATGTGTCTATAGGTTTTTATTTGCTGAAAACATATCTAAAATTTCAGTTTATATAAAAGCTGCACACATGTGAGTTTTTCTTTCTCTTCTAAAACTGAAATTGCCTTGATAATCGTTAAGCAACATGTGCTGCCAGATGAATGTTAATTATTTACCTTTATTTTTTCCCATGGAATAGTGAGATTAATTTTTTTATATGTTACAGGCACTTTCCAAGCCTTTTTGAACTCTCCAAACTCCAAAACGTAAGATGAAACAAACAAAAACTCAGTTTTTATTCCATCAGTGAATATTGAGTGTAGAGACTGTATCAGCCACTGGCCACCACACACAAACAAATATTGTTGGGTTCCTGTTCACCCCAATGCCCAAAGATAATTACAGCCATGTGAGGAGACCACCATGGAGCTTAACACTTGCAGCAAAATGAAATAAGCATAGAATTACAGGAGCATCTAAGACACAGGCAACTTCCCCAGGCAAAGGGAGGGTAAGCTACAAAGGAATGTCATGAGAAGATTTTTTCTTAACTCTCTCAAATTTTTAAGTATCATCGGGGTTAACTATTTGTGGAACAGAGAAAAGTAATTCCAAATAAAAGACATGGTAATCTAAACATGCTAACACCTAAGACAGAATGGCATTTCAAAAGAACCTCAAAGATTTCAGCATGAATGATAAAAAGGCTCAAGGAGGTGCAGCAGTAGGGCTAGAGAGATAGACAAATGCCAAATGCAACACCATGATGGATGGGAGAGTTCTGGGTGCTATACTAAGAAAACTGGGATGAACAAAATGAAAAGGCACTAAAGGCTTTTAGTTTTAGGTGAGATTTAGTTCAATTCGTAGTTCAGAAAGACCATCTTGCCATTCAGAGCAAATCAATTATTTCAATTTCTCAGGGATAATTGATATGGAGTCCTACTTTACTCCATGTTTTCTGTTTCACCCAAATTCTGGTCCAGCAAATCTCATTGGCTTTTATCATGAAAATATGTCCAGAATCTGAGTAGTTCCCACTATGACCAACACTTCCACATTCGTCAGAGTCACCACAAACCTGCCTACGGATTACTGCAATTATATCCTAACTGGTGTTTCGACTCCTGTCCTTGTTGTGTTCTCTTCTAGTCTAATTACTATAGGAACCAGGATGATGCTTCTAAAATGCATCAGACCATATCATCACTCTGTTGAAAACACTCAAAAGATTCTATCTCTCACAGAGGACAAGCCAAAATCTATATAATTGACCATAAAATACTTACACTACTCTTCCACTGTCTCTTTCAGTTAATCTCCTGTTAAGTTTCCCTTCATTCACTCTGATCTGGCCACATTGGCCTCCTTGCCTCATGGTCATTGCACATTCCATTGCTTCTTTCTTGGACACTCATTACCAAATCTGTACTTGACTCTCATCTTAACTCCATTTAAAGGCTTTACTCAAACATTAACTTCTCGGTAGAGACATCCTGACCACTTTAGAAAAAATTCAGGTAAATTACTTTTTGCTTCAACTCCAACATATGAAGAGCTTAGAAATCATTCTTTCAATTCTCACCAAAAAAGAGGTGGGGGGGGTTGAAGATCTATGACTTTTGACAAAAAGTTGAATCCATCAGAAAACTGAGTTTGCAGGACATATCACCTCTTAAAATTCTGGAGAATGCAATTCACCTAGAGAGACATGACTATATCTGCTTACTTGAAGTAAAAGCAGCAGAAGCCATGAATCAATAGGAATATTTACATTGCAATTTTGAAAAATGACCGGAGTTTGCAAGTGAATTGGATGAGAGTGAGAAAATCCTGGAGGCCACGTCTTATGGAACTCCTACAATTTCTTGAGCTTTACCTCTAGGAACCCCATCAGATTCTCACTGTGAGGACCTAAACAAGATTCCCTTGTGACTCTGTCAGGGGAGACGAAAAGTCCTCCTTGTTAAATATGTCCAGAACTTTCACTTTAACAAAGACCTACATTCCCTGGCAAAAGACTTTCTCAGAGCCTTATTACAACTGGAGAAAGGGGATTTCTCTTACTTAAGCCCCCTTTAACTTTTCTGTCTCAACTAAGGGAAGAAAAAATATAGTACAGAGAGGTTGTGCCTTCAAGAAAATAGATTTGGAACTCTCTAGCCAGGGAAGGAAGTCACGGACAGAGTGACAAAAATAGTTATTCATAGGAGAAACACTTGTAGAAGACCTCAGTCAAAGGCACAGGCCCACTAAGAGACAGAGACTTAATCAGGGTGTATAACTTCTTCTCACTTCCACCCCTCAGAACAGATATTACTATGGTATCAACAGGGCTTCAGTATAGTAAGAGTGGATTATAAAGATGCTATAGAACACACTCTCTCAAAAGAGGAGTACTTAGAGTAGCTCAGAATAAAGAGGGGAGATTAAAACAAAGTCACTAGAGAATGTTAAAACTCTAACCTATAGCTACAGCAAATACAAAACATAGAACAACTGCAAGTCAGATTAACACAAATCCTTGCACTGAAGGTATATTCCTCCCAATGTTTATTATTAGATAAAATATGCCCTGCTTTTAACAACAAAAATTTAAAAGGCATGTCAAAAGACAATCAAAAACACAGTCTGAGGAGGCAAAATAATAATCAGAACTAGACTTAGGTACAGCATGTATGTTAGAATGATCAGATAGGGATCTTCAAACAACTTATTAATATGTTAAGAAGTCAACTGGAACAAGTAGAAATCATACAAGTAAAAACTAGCAATAAAAGCAGAGAAATAAAAGTGCTAAAAGATAATCAAAAGTTATGCTAGAAATTTTAGAAAAAACAGTAACAGAAATGAAGAATTATTATGGTTATTATTTTTGATTTTTTTGTTTTAAAGATGTGGGTACAATTCAGGGTTAGGTACACAAATGTTCATTATACAGGTACCCTTGTTGATGAGATGTGTCCCCTCACCACTCCCGCCCCGCAGATTCCCACTACAGCTAATCCTGCCTCCCCGCCCCTCAACCTTGGCAGTTTCCCACTAAAGAATTATTTTGATAGATATATTTATAGACTTAACATCACCAAAGAAAGAATCAGTGAGCGTGAAGACTAAGTCAATCAAAACTCTTCAGACTGTAATGCAAAGAGAAAAACAAAAACAAAAACAACTGAACAGAACACCTAAGGACCGTGAGAAAAAAATTGTGACACACATGCAATTGTAATACCAGAAGGAAATAAAAGAACAAAATAGAAAAGAATAAGTGTTTGAAGCAGTAATGGCCAAAAACTTTTTAATATCAATAATAGACACAAACTAAAGATCAGGAATCTCAGAGAGCATCAAGCAGGATAAACACTGAAAACAAACAAACAAAACCATGTTTTTGGTTTATCATATTCATATTGTAGAAAACCAAGGGCAAAAATAAAATTCTTGAAAGAAGGCAGAGGAATAAGGACTTCCCATAAGACAGAATGCAGACACGAAGACAATGGAGTGAAATATTTAGTGTTGAAAGAAAGATACCAACCTAGAATTCTATACCTAGTAAAATTGCCCTTCAAAAGAGAAGGAGAAATAAAACCTTTTTTGACAAAAAAATAGGATAATTTATTATCTGTAGAATTTCCTTAAAGAATATGTTCTTCAGGTAGAAGAAAAATTAAATAGATCAGAAACTAGGATCTATGCAGAGATTGAAAGTGTCTGAGGAGAATAAATGAAGGCAAACTAAAATATTTTATTTTTATTATTCTTAATTAACCTACCATAAAACTCCTTAAAGTAATAATAACAACATAATGCATGATTATAGCATATAATGTTATGGCATTGAAATGCCATCTTCTCAATGAGTCTATTTGACTATTTTATATAATATTGCAGTCTCACCCCATATATATACACTTACTCCTGATTATTTTACTCTGCTCTTTTCTTTGTATATAGCACTCATCTTCTTAGAACATGCTTTGCAACTTATGTTTTGTTATGGTTTGTTATTGTTCATTGTTCGTTTCCCCCCATTAAGTTATAAACTCTAAAGTCAGAGAATTTTTTTTAAGTCTGTTTACTAGTATATCTTAAGTAACTAGAACAGTATTTGGTGTATTATAGCTCTTCAATAAAGGATAAATTTTATATATTAAATTTCAATCTTTTTTTACTAAATTTAACTTTGATGTGATAAATATCAGCATTAGTCATTTTCTGATAGTTTCAATTCACTACAGTGTTTTTGGCAAGAACGTTGTGGACAGTATATTTGCCACTAGTATACAGTGTTTTCTTTCTTTTTTAAAAATTTTTATTGTAAAGATGTGGGGTAAAAGTCAGGATTAGGTACATAAGTGGTTTACAAGCAGATGAAGTTTTGGCCTCCGTCTGGACCTCACTTCACCTGGTTTAGGATCTAGAACCCTTAGTGAGGTTACGTGTGTCCCCCATCTCCTTCTCCCTGGCAGTATCTTGCTACTGCTGATTCCTTTCTTCTAGTATTGTGATAAATGTTCAGGACTCACTTATAAGTGAGAACATGTGGTATTCAGTTCTTTGTTTCTGTGACAGGTCACTAATTATGATGGACTCTAAATCCATCCAAAACCACATTGCCAAAAGGACAAAATTACAGACTTCGCAGCAACTGATCACAACCCCAAAAGCAAATGCCAAAAGAAGGATAAAATTACAGACTTCGCAGCAACTTGGATGGATTTAGAGTGATCAGCTGCATAATACTCCATAGTGTATATGTACCACTTTTTAAAAAATCCAGTCCACTTTAGAAGGACAATAAGGTTGGTTCCATGTTTTTGCTATTGTGAACAACATGGCAGTGCATATGTGTGTATAGGTGTCTTTTTTGTCGAATGATTTGTGTCTCTCTGGGTATATTCCCAGGAGGGGGATTGCTGGATCATATAGAAGGTCAATTTCAAGTTCTTTTAAAAATGGCCACACTTTTTTCCACAGAGGTTATACTAGTTTGCACTCCCATGCACAGTGTAGAAGCACTCCCTTTTCTCCGCACCCATGCCAGCATCTGTTGTTTTTTGATTTATTGATGATGGCCATCCTTACTGGTGTTAGATAGTATCTCAGTGTGGTTTTGATTTGCATTTCTCTGACGATTCATGAGGTTGAACATTTTTTCATGTGTCTGGTGGCTGTTTGTATGTCTTCTTTTGAGAAGTATCGATTCATGTCTTTTGCCCACTTTTTTACAGGGCTATTTGTTTTTTCCTTTTGACTCATTCGAGTTCCTTGTAGATTCTGGATGTTAGGCCTTTGTTAGACCCCTACCTACCACCATACACAAAAATCAACTCTGGAATCACACTGAAATAGGCAACCAATTCCTGATCACAACCCCAAAAGCAAATGCCACAAGAGGTAAGATAGACAAGTGAGACACCATCAAACTGAAAAGCTTTTTGCAAAGCAAAATAAACCATCAACTGAATGAGAACTCTGTTGGTTTTAATATTTTTGTTGTGGAATATTAATTAAAATGAAAAAGACAGGTTAAGAATGAAAATACTTGACATTTTAAAAGAGTTTGTTCATTAATTCTGAAATCTCTTGTAAAAATTGGCATTATATTTTAATAAAAAATATAGCAGTTTATTCAACATCAAATGTAACTTTTTTATTTGGGGAATGTAGAATTTCAATGTTCATTAGCAAAATAGTCTCTGATTTTTTTCACCAATTTAAATTTTGTTAATTAGAATACAATTTGAATTTCTTTTTTTTTAATAATCAGTATTTTTATTATGATATTGTGGGGTACAGTTAAGGGTTAAGTATACAAATATGCTTCGTTCTGGCACCCTTGTTGATAAGAGGTGTCTCCCCGTCCCCAGACACATATTAAGTACCATTAATCCCATCTCCCTTCCCTTCCCCTCCCCATAGTTTTCCACCACTGTCAGTCATTTTCTTATAGTATTATGTTGGATGTTCAAAGTTCACTATATGAGTGAGAATATGCAATACTCAGATCTTTGTTTCTGTGAGAGGTCACTGAGTATTATAGATTCTAGTTCCATCCAGGTTGCCGCGAAATTCATGGTTTTGTTCTTTTTTATGGCTGCGTAGTATTCCATCGTGTATATGTACCACATTTTTTTAAATCCAGTCCTCTTTTGATGGACAGCATGGTTGCTTTCAGGTTCTTGCTATTGTGAACAATGCTGCGATAAACATACGTGTGCAGGTATCTTTTTTATAGAGTGATCATATGACCCCGCAATCCCCCTACTGAGGGGTGGACTTTCAAAGGAAATACATACTCATCCTAAAGAGACAAAAACTGCCCACAGGTTTTCAAGAACTTTTGCAATTGAGGCAAACTTTGGGTCCACACCAGACTATTCATATATGTAACTTGTTGATAAATGCCAGAATGAGTGAGGGTTCCTTCAAATCTCACTATGCAACTTCAGGTTCAAAGTGTGGTTAAGATTTCATGTGAAAGTCAAGCATACCTCTCTTATAAGATGGGAGGAAAGCAGAGTTTGGGCACCAAGAAGAAACTTCAAGCCAGTTCAGATATAGATTACTTAGGAATAGCCCTTAAGAGAATGCCTATTCTATGTGTAGATGAATATCAACATCTCCCAGGATAAATAACCAATCTTCTAAAAACAAGTGAGTAAATCAATCATGCCACAAATATATCAGAAAGCCTCTTTAGTCTATTGTCACTATGATAATACTGTGAAATTACTTTAAACCCTTTATATTTTTGTAATTTTTGATATTTTGGCAATAACTACATTATGTAATTTTTCTGGCATTTATGTGTTATCAAGTATCCACACCAAATTTTTTAAGAGTAGAAAACTAATGTCTTATATAAGGAAAGGGAATTATTAGATTTCTCTAAAATCTCATTTTAAGTGTTCAAATTTCCCCAATATTTCCTAAGGAAGAAGGGAAATTAGAACTCAGTGTACCCCCTCCTTACTGTGGAGAGGTAAATCTCCTCTCTCTTTTTCTTTTTCTAATTTACTTTCTAAATAAACTATATTTTCTCATTTTAAAAAAAGAACTTGGTATAATGTGGAATCCATTCATTAAAAAAACCAAAATGATGGTAGGTAAATTATAGAATACAGATTAATATTTTGTCTATTTTTTATTTTGGAACAGAAACAATGTTACAAAATTGTAATAACAATGTTAAAAATACATTAATTAATGTATCATCCAAACACTAATGAAAAGAAAAGTTGAAAGAACATTACTTAATTCCAAAAGTTCAGTGGCATCTAGCAGATATAGTGTAACATAAAAATGACAAATGTGGATAGCATAGTGCTCCACGAAAAAGGAGCAATGCCTAAAAATCAATAAGTACTCATCACATTCTAACAAGGATATTGTATTGATTTTTCAAACTTTAGTCTTTTTTCATTTGGAGACTTGCTGTTGGGTAGATATCTGTAGACATTTATTAACATATAGATGTTTTATAATATGCAGTTGTCCCTCTATCAAACTAAATGATTGGAAACTGTGATGATTAGATATATGTTCAACTTTTACTATATGTAACGATGGGTTTTACTCAGAGAAATCATAAGAAATCTTCATATCATAGTATATTTTATCACCAGTAGAATATACACACATAGTGTATACACACATTAAGATTACTTCTCAGAATTTTAAAACATGATTAAGTTTTAGGTTCAAGGAAATTTTGGTATTAGTATAGATCGTTATAAGATATTTCAATTAACGACTATTAATGCATTTTTTTGCTATCCTGACAATTTGTTCAAAATAGAGTATTTTGAAAATTAAGTGAATCTAAGTGATTATAAAAATTTAGCATTTTTATTAAAAATCTGAAAGAATTATTATTAAAAAAATTAGGTTTATATGAAAGATTCAGCCATGTCAAAAAATATTTTGTCCCAAGTAATTTGGTTTAGAAGTAAACCCTGTATAAAACTGAAATAATTATTTACTAATAACTCTTTTGTGAGTCTATAAATAAATATTATATAACTGTTCAAAAGATCCATCTAAAATTCCACAGCTATCTAACATTCAAATAATATTGTTTTAAAACTTTAGATAAGCTATATATTATATTATAACAATTTGGAAAATAAAATAGTGTAATGAATTTAATGAACATTAACCAAAATCCTATAAGTCAGAAATAACATTATTATTTAAGTCACTGCTTTTTTGTTGTTGTTGTTGTTGTTTGATTTTGTGTGTGTGTTTGTGTGTGTGTGTGGGTGTGTAAATCTTATTTTGTCACCCAGGCTGGAGTGCAGTGACAGGCTCACAGCCACTTCAACCTCGGCCTGCTGGGCTCAAACGATCCTTCCCCTTCTGCCTTCCAAGTAACTGGAACTACAGGAGTGCACTACCACAGACGGCCAATTTTTTGATTTATTGTAGAGAAGAGGTCTCGCCAAGATGCCTAGGCTGGTCTCAAACTCCTCGACTCAGGCAATCCTCTCACCTCCACCTCCCAAAGTTATGGAATTACAGGAGTGAGTCACTGTGCCTGGCCTAAGTCACTGTTTTATAGAGGGTTCCTGGATATATGTGGGCACATATATATTTAAAATCATATTTTAATAATAAAATGTAATTTTTAAGGGATAAAGTAATCTCTGTATCACAGATTTTAAATTTCAAGAACTGAGAAAGGTACCATACTTTTATTTTTTCCCTCATTATACTAACTTATATCAAATATTGTCTCCTTTTTCAATAATATTTTATCATTTGCATGATGCTATACTTAACATATATATTTAAATTAATTTTAGATTACTAGCTCTTGATCCTTTAAAAATTCTATGATTTCTCATTATTGAATTCTCTGTTTTGACTAACCACTCAACTAGAGTTAAACCTTCAAGTGATGTTTTACCCCCCTCCTTATCTAAGTGCATCTGGACTCAGTAATTTTAGAGCCATTAAGCTGTGGACTTATTTTTTATTTATTTATGATTTTAAAATTCACAGATCAATATTCTCCTTTTTTCTCTTTCACAGATATCTTTAATTTTATTTTATGTTTGTACTATAACTTTTTTTTGAAAAGCCATATCTGCATTGTCTCCTCTCTTTTGCCTGAAATTCTGCAATTCTCTTCAGTTTGTATATGAAAATAAATTTTTTTCTTATGTCAATCATCCTATTTTTCCCCTCTCTGTATTTTCCTTCTGTACTGCACTTTCTTTTTTTCTTTTAATTTTTTTTTTCTTTTAAAGATGTGGGGTACAATTCAGGGATAGGTATATAAATATTCATTACGCAGGTACACTTGTTAATGAGGTGTGCCCCCCCCAAGGCAGATTCCCACTACTGCCAATCCCACTTCCCCATCCCCCTCCCAGAAGTTTCCAAATACAGTCAATCATTCTTTTATAGTATTACAATAATTGTTCAAGGTCCAGTAATGAGTCAGAACATGTGATGCTCAGTTCTTTGTTTCTGTGAAAGATCACTCAATATTATAGACTCTAAGTTCATCCAGGTTTCTGTGAAGTTCATGATTTTGTTCTTCTTTATAGCTGCATAACATTCCATTGTGTATAGGTACCACATTTTTTTTATCCAGTCCTCTTTTTATGGGCAGCATGGTTGGTTCTATGTTCTTGCCACTGTGAACAATGCTGCGATAGACATATGTGTGCTGGTATCTTTTTTATACAGTGATTTAAGTTCTTCCGGGTATATTCCCAGTAGGGGGATTGCAAGGTCATATGGAAAGTTGATTTTAGATCATTTAGGAATCGCCACACTGTTTTCCACAGAGACTGTACTAGTTTTCATTCCCACCAACAGTGTAGAAGTGTTCTCTCTTTGCTGCATCCTCTCCAGCATCTCTTGTTTTTTGAGTTATTGATTATAGCCATCCTGACTTGAGTTAGGTGGTAGTTTTAATTATCATCTTTTTGATAACTAGTGTAGTTTTAATTTACATCTCTTTGATGACTAGTGAGGCTAAGCATTTTTTCATGAATCTATTGACAGCTCGTACGTCTTTTGAGAACTGTCTATTCATATCTTTTGCCCACTTTGTAATGGGGCTGTTTTCTTCTTTACAGCACATTTGAGTTTCTTGTAGATCCTAGATGTTAGGCCTTTGTCAGACATACTGTTGGCAAATATTTTTTCCCAGTCTCTGGGCTGTCTCCCTGCTATCTTGATGGTTTCTTTGGCTTTGCAGAAGCTTATCAGCTTGATGAGGTCCCACTTGTCTATCTTATCTCTTATGGCATGAGTGCTTAGGGTTTTGATCAGGAATTGGTTGCCAGTTCCAATTTCCATAATGGTTTCTCCTACATTTTCTAAGGTTCTTATAGTTTGAGGTTTTAAGTTTAGTTCTTTGATCCATTTAGAGTTGATTTTTGTGTATGGTGATAGGTAGGGATCTTGTTTTAATTTTCTGCATGTGGTCAGCCAGTTTTCCCAGCACCATTTACTGAATAGGTTCTCCTCTCCCCAGTCAGTGGTGGAGGCTTTCTCCAAGATGAGTTGGTTGAGTGAATTAGCACTTTCTAGCAGCGTGGTTCTACTATTGTGTCCTGTATGGCTTTTACCTGTCCTGAGTAACATGAATTCATACTGACATGTCCAAATCTAATTATGTACTATATTTATTATTATAAACTTGCTTCTTTTGCTTGTTTTTAACCTCCCTCTTTTATCAATGAAAAGTTTGACTCTCACTTGACCTCCATTCACTTTACGTTTTCAATTGAGTATGCATGTGTATAGGATCTGATTTAACACATATTCCTGCAGGAAACAATTTTATTTACTGGAATACTGTGCTTAGATAAAATTCATTTTCCTTTTAGTCCTACAAACTCCATCAACTCCGAAAATACTGTAGTCAACAACTTTTGCCTCTATGCCTTTCAGTAAGGGCATGTCAAGTATTTGTAATAAAGTTAGGTTGTTATAAAGTTTTCATTCTTTCCTGTGATACCTTGTTTTCTTAAATGTTTTTATTTGCATACCTTAAGACTCACTCTTCATTCTGTTAAGTTTTATGATTTTTGAAGAATTAATAAATCTTACGAATTGAGACATAATAGTGAATGGGAAATTTTAACAATTATCCTAATGATTGCTACATTAGAAATGTAAAATAAACTTATGGAACTTTTACTTGCTTCAGTGTAACTATCTATTAGGGAATACACTGTCATATATTTCATATAAATTAGTATGATTAAATATAAGTATGCAAATCAAGTTTTTAAAAAATATTTAAAGTAATATCAAAATGTGTGTTTATGAGAAAATTGCTTTAAAATTATCTTACTTTTTCTTTCCTCTTGAGTCTGAAAAAATAAGTCTTTTTTTTACAAAAATTGTATCAGATATAGAAAGTTTGCATGATTGGCCATATTCTAAGTAAATAAAAATATATATTTTGACTGGTATCAGTCTTATAGACATAGGTCTTGGTGATTAGTAATATCATAAGAGAAAAAAATCATAGTGGAATAAATTTATTGTTGCTGCTACTATATCACAGATAAAATAATTAGCTTAGTATTATATGATGGAGATTGATCTAGTAAATTTGTAAATAAAAGTGATTATTACTGCTCTACCTGTTCAAATAATTTTTCGGAAGCAAAATTGATCTTGGCATTTATATTCAGAGTTATTGGCATTGTGTCATAGAATAACACTGCCGTAAAAGATGAATCACAAGCCGTTTTTTTGCTGTGTTTATTGATTATCCTTCAGATTATAAAAAGCTTGTAAGGTTAAAAAGCATTTAAAGATTTATTACCAGTATTGATCTACTTTTTTTGCAGTGTTGAAAGCAAATATAAATCCGGTTCCAGCAAAGGGTACAGTAAGCATTATGATTTAAATACCAGAATTTAGCAATTTAAGGGACAATGTACAATTTTTCTACTTATTAAATGCATAGATTCATTCTCATTTCATATTGCTGCCTCTTTGATGTTTAATATCTTATTAATTTAGTTAACATTCAACAAATATCAACTGCCACTCATGTAATGCTTCTTTTATTTTAAATATTTTTTTCTTAGTTGAAACCAACTCGCCAAAACATGCTACAGATCATCTTTTAGAAAATAATAGGCATGCTTTCTATCTCTTTCTCTTTCTATGCCTCTGTCTCTTTATCTATCTTCATCTCTATGTCTATATTAATTCAAATTTTTCTATTTTTTATGTTGTCTGAATATATCTTTATGATTATTAAAATGCATTATTTGATATATACATATATTTTATCATATATACACTTACATATGTCTACAAATTGTATGCTTATATGTACAAAGCATATATACATTTAAAATAATGTATATATTTAAAATAATTTTTGCATAAAAACACATGATTTGAAGTATGCTCCTCGAGTGATGTAGATTTTTAATGTGGGGTCTTTTTTTTTTTTTTTGAGTTGGAGTTTCACTGTCACCCAGACTGGAGTGCAGTGGCCGCTCCCGGCCATTGCAGCCTCGACCTGCTGGGCCCCGGTGATCCTTCTGCCTCAGCCTTCCAAGTAGCTGGAACTACAGGTGCGCTCTACCACTCCCGGCTAATTTTTGGTTTATTGTAGAGATGAGGTCTCACCAAATTGCCCAGGCGGGTCTCGAACCCACGAGCTCAGGCAATCCACTTACCTCGACCTCCCAAAGAGCTGGGATTACAGGCTGATCCACCAAGCCCAGCACTGTGGGTTTTTAAATGTCTTTCTTACTTTCCTAGCTTATACTCATATTTTCTGCATGATCTTCATATCAGACCACAGTATTACTTGAAATTAGTAAAGTAAGCAAAGAGATCTTAACTGTTCTCACAATTTTCAGAGCTTTTGTTTAGAGGTAGAATTTTTAAAATATATTGTTTTTTATAAAATAAAACATAATTTATTTTTCTGCAGGATCATCTTATATAATATCTTCTAGAGTACACATTAAAAATGTGATTAACAAATGCATGCACTTTGTCAAACCAGTGAGCTAATTCATGAAACACAATTATTCATAGTGTACACATTAGCAAAATACTACACATGATCTTTAATATTCTTCTTTTGTCTTTTTATGTATCCAGATCTTTTAATTTAATTAATGTCACCTAATCAATAACATAAAATGTGCTAAAATTCACAAAGCATTATAAATAAAAACAAAACGACAACTTAGCGAAAACATTGGAATAGTTAAAAGAATGTCATCCTCGTATTTTAAACATTGTTGATAACTCTATTTCATTTTCTTTCAACAGTTCGTACAATTGCATATTTAACAGCCTTCCTTCCTTGTTTCTTTAATGACCAATATTTTGGAATATACTGAAATATGAGCAAATTGATAGGAATGAATTTTTTTTCTAGCATTTGGATAATATTTCCTTTTACTTTTAAAGGCAGTGTTAACATTATTTTCTCTTTGGCAATATTATTCAAAGTCTCATAAGACTCCAGCAAAATTCAATAAACTGTAACACCAATCCATAGCTTTTATACTGTGGTCCACAAATCATTTATTACTTTAAAAAAAAGTTTGAGTTAATATTCACACATATACTCTAAGAGTAAATATTTTGTTTGTCTTCAATACACTATTTAAAGTAAACACTTGTGAAGAATTAAATAAAAGTAATTTTAGAATTTACAATATCATTTTTCATACTGCATTTGATTTTGCTATTATGAATACATTAATTCTCTCATTATTATAAACAACATATTTTAATTTGTATGTTCATGAGGATATTAGAATATCAGCTTTTTATTGTTTGCCTAAAATATGCAGTGGCATTACTAGTCATTAAGTATAGAACACTAGCTAGTGAAATTGATATTTGTTAATATTGTATACAAATATTTTCTACTAACATTTTTCCTAACATAACTCCAATCAAAGGCTGATTTTCTATGATTATTGTCATTTTCTGGATTCACATTAGGAAAGTTAAAACAAGTAAAAACATATTCATTATTGAATTATTTTTCTTATTTTTATGAAAAAAAGCTCAACTTGTTTTTCCTTAATACATTAATACCCAAATTTGGCTTCGTTTGAAAGCTAGACTACTTATTTGATCTCAAAGATATTTTAATTTTTGTGATATTAGATATACAGTTGAAAAACATATAACCACATGCAAATAAGCATACAATATTCAGTTTTATGAAGTAAATAGCATGTTCAAATACTTTTGCCTATGGGGAAAAAAGATGACATTGCACAAATTAATAAATTCTGTGAAAATGTAGAGTTCCAGTTTTTTATTACATACAGTATTTTAACACATCTATGTGTAACATTTGAAGGTGCTGCCCACATAACTCCCACTTACCTTCCATCTACTCCCATGCCACCCAAATTTTGGCTTCAAGTAATATAACTCATCTGATATGTAAGTATTTGTATGTTATCTGGATTTGAGATATCTGTATGTAGTTTGTATTCTGTATATATGTGTGTATGTATGTATGTGTATAAACATATATCCACATATGTGTGTACATATATGGATATATATAGATATACATGATATATCTGTGTATATAACATAGATACATTATGCATTTAAAACACTTATTCTCCACTCATGCATCGACTCTGGTTCCCTATTCTGCTCTTTTCTTTAGAATAAGATTCATCTGTATAATCTCCCGAGTTTTCCTTTATGTGTGTGTGAGGATGAACAAGTTGAATTGATTCAGTAGCACTTCAGTCAGAAAATATTGATAGGTAACTTTGAACAATATTTTTTAAGTTCTCAAATCATCATTTCTCTTATTAGTAAAATGAAAGATATGTTCTCTTAGACAATAAAAATTAATAGATACATTTTGATAATTATGTGAATGTGTATAAAGTACATAATAATGTGTCTTTAAAAGATCAACCATTTAATAAATGTGAGCTACTGGTATTGATTGCTATTAAGTATGCAATTGCTAATGTTTTGAATGCAATATTAAACATGGATCTAATTTTTATAATGTACAAGATTAAAATAGAAAGAAAAATAAGAATATATTCTATATATATACAGATGTTGTATTCCCTCATTTGGGAATGATATTTGGATGACCTCTTTTAGATACAGCTTTTGGTCTACATATAGTAAATTATGGCAGATAAATATCAAGTAAAAAATTAAATAGGTGGAATAACGATCAATGATTATTCCTCTGGACAAAAGACAGGTAAAAATATATGTTATTTGTAACATTAGCTCATTTAGGATATGTGTCCTCATCAAGCTTTTTGCTTTGCTTCTGTTTAAAGCATATAGTCATCATAGTATTTTTACTAAATTGATTCTGTGGTTTAATCAAAACACCAAATATTTTAGTACAGTTGTTATCATGTCATGTTCTACAAGAAAAATTGTATGAGGACAAAAGCACTGTGATATGAACACAAAGGGCAGTTCATTCACACATTTGTAATACCTTATCTACTAAGTGTTAATGGCCTTAAAAAAAGAAAGCCACATAGTTTGAAATATGGGAATGTTCTAGTCATGAATAATTTATGTTTCTACTGCATTTTTGCATAACTAATATTTTATATATACAAAGATGAAAAATGTTCCAAATTATCTAAACTCAACAGCAAAAGGAACAGGGGAAATATTTCCAGTTTCTTTTATGTAAATATATACCCAACAGAAAAATGGAATATTACTAAAGAGCAATTATAATGCATCAATTGAGAGAATTACAAATATAAAGAGACATCGTGCTAGTCAGAACCAACATATGTAGAAAAGGAATACCAATATTTTAGATTGCTTAAAAAAAATACCATATAAGATCACTACTTTTTTAACTCTAAAAATAGTCCCTCCAACTCTGACATTTTTTTATATTCTGTAAAAGGTCAGATAAATGTCATTTCATGTTTCAGAACTAAGTTCAGACTTTGAGTTGAATCAAAAGACGATTTCATTACTTCCCACACATACAGTACTCACAGTCTTCTCTTTCTAAACATGCTTCACACTTTCACCAGGACATGCGATACTCTGGCTGCTCTTTGTCCTTTCTGACTAACAAGACAACTTCCAACTCTTCTCAGTCCAATGGTTTCATGATGAGCGATTCAACATACTTAATCCAACTGAGGCACAACTTTAAAAATCCATCTCTTGACATTCTGCCTTACCTGTCTTTTCAGGTTTGAATCATAAATGATCACTATTTCCATTTTCTCTCTTCTTGCTTCCTCAATACAATAATTTGTTAAAATATGCCTCCTGGTTTTCAGGGGAAATAGTTCCAATTTCTGTCTGTTTAGCAGTATGCAGTCTGTGGGTTTCTCATAGGTGGCTATTACTATTCTGAGGTATGTTTTATCTATGCCTAGATGTTCAAGGGTTTTTATCAAGAAGGGGTAATGGATTTTATCAAAAGCTTTTTCTGCATCTAATGACATAATTATGTGGTTTTTGTTTTTACATCTGTTGATGTATTTAATTATGTTTATGGTCTTACAAATGTTGAACCAGCCCTGCATCCTGGGAATGAAGCCTACTTGGTTGTGGTGGATGATTTTTGAGATGTGTTGTTGGATCTGGTTTGCTAGGATCTTGTTGAGAATTTTAACATCTCTGTTCATCAAGGATATTGGCCTGTAGTTCTCTCTTTGCTGGCTCTTAACCTGGTTTGGGTATCAATGTGTTGTTAGCTTCATGAAATGATTTGGGGAAAGTTCCATCTTTCTCAATTGCCTGGAATACTTTAAATAGGATTAGTATCAGTTCCTCCTTGTATGTTTTATTTTGTTAAGGCCTAACATCTAGTATCTACAAGGAACTCAAATGTATCAAAAAGAAAAAAACCGAACAGTCCCATTACAAAGTGGGCAAAAGATATGAATAGACACTTCTCAAAAGAAGACATATGGGCAACCAACATATTCATGAAAAAATGCTCAGCCTCACTAGTCATCAAAGAAATGCAAATTAAAACTACACTGAAATACCACTTAACTCTAGTCAGGGTGACCATCATCAATAACTCAAAAAACAACAGATGCTGGAGAGGATGTGGCGAAAAGGGAACACTTCTGCACTGTTGGTGGTAGTGTAAACTAGTACAGTCTCTGTGGAAAACAGTGTGGCAATTCTTAAAGATCTAAAAATCGACCTTCCATATGACCCTGCAATCCTCCTACTGCTAATATATCTGGAGGAACTTAAATCACTCTATGGAAAAGATACCTGCACATGTATGTTTATCACAGCTTTGTTCACAACAGCAAGAACATGGAACCAACCGTGCTACCCATCAAAAGAGAACTGGATAAAAAAAATGTGGTACATATACGCGATGGAATAGTACACAACCATAAAGGACAAAAGCATGAACTTCACAGAATCTGAATGAACTTAAGAGTCTGTAATACTGAGTGATCTATCACAGAAACAAAGAACTAAGTATCATGTGTTCTCACTCATAAGTGGACCTTGAACAATTACCATAATACTGTAAGAAAAGGATTGACAGTAGTCGGAAACTGTTCAGGGGTGGGGGGAAGAGGTAGGATTGGCAGTAGTGGGACTCTGCTGGGGGGGGTCACACCTCATCAACAAGAGTACCTACATAATGAACATTTGTATACCTAACCCTAAATTGTACTCCGCATCTTTAAAATAAAAAAATATTAAAAGTAAAAAAAAATATGTTTCCTATTTTTACCACAAAGTACTACAACCTAAGAAATCAATCCAACATTACTGGACTGGACATGTGATATTCTACAACAGCTTTGTTTATTTCTCATCAACTTCCATTCATATTTTTCAGTGTACCTCTTGTAAATTTTTCTCATAGAGCTGCTTCCAAATCTCTTTAACTTTGTTAAACTTTTGGGACCACGCTTTTTTGCTTCTCCCCTTTGTAAATGTCCTTCATTTATGATTTCTTCAGCTGATTAAGGCCTCTGTGAGTGTATCTCTAAAAGTTTCTCCAGCCTCTTGATTTTATTTCTAAAGTCTTGTCCTATATTTTTAATTTGATAGGTATCATTATATTTAATTTCTGCCAATAGTCCCATAATGTTACACATGCTCAAATCAACTTCCTCACTAGAGATTATCATAGAATGGATATAAATTTTATTTCTGATTAATATAGACATTTTTTAATGAATGCAGTTGTGATTGGATGACTAGACAAGAAAATAGTGAGGTTAATTTTCTTCACTCTTATCTTCAACAAGAATAAGGTTTTTGGTTTTACAATCATAAACTCTTCCCATTTGGTTTAGTAGAATTTCTTTACTTTTAATCTTCAACATATATACATATGGAACTTCTCCAGATTTATTACATGTTCCAAGAATGTTAGAGCTTATAGACTTCTCAAGTGTCTGCAATGTGTATTTATTTGTCTGTACATGAATGCATATGAGATTTCATTTGATTTATGGAATTGTGTGCTTTTTATACTTATAAAATGTTAACATTCTCAAAAATAGTGACGTATTCAAATAAATCCCTTAATCACGTAACTTAAAAAAAAAAAACCCTTACGCATTGCGGTGTTTTAAATGTCCTGAATATAATACTCAAACAACATGTATATAAAACAGCTACTTGCCTCGGGTTGCAGTATTAGATTCATATATCTTTGAATATTTTATATTAAATCTGAAGTGAGCCCAACATTTTTGTAAACCTTAACTACATACAATGGTTTAATAGATAAAAGAGTTATTAAAATTACCATAACTGAGAATGAATGTACTTTGAACATCACTATCAACATTTTATAAATAGATATGACATTTATCTACTCACTGTATAAAAGAGATAAAATTAAATGCAAGAAAATACTTCACACTAAAATTATACCCTAAAAGTGTTTGTAGTACAGAACAACCTTTAAACATTTTCATGATATATGACATAAATTTTAATGTTCTATTTTAAGGTCATTGCACTTGAAATACATTAGAATTCAAAGGACAGTATAGGCACCTCTCTTTTTCAGGGTATCATATTTTGATAAAGAATGGTTAACTTTAAAGTTAATTAGCAGAGAAAAAAATCGTATTTCATATCACTGTTCTTCAATTAAGTTAAGACTTTTCATACAGCATGAAAACTAAGTACTATCACCATGCACAAATAATACAAACAAAAGAAGTGTTGTTAGTTCTGCAATGAGATTACACAGACAAGTGACTGATACACTATAAAAGAATTTACCATGTTTTTTGTTTAATTATTTGTCCTTCAATATACATAGAATAATTCTAAAATCTTAGGCTCTGTTATCTAAGGAATTTCTACATTGAAGTTAGAATTAAGTACAAAATATACATCCAATTTATTAATGTTTTGCTGCATTCTACTGAAGAGCAAGATATGTATTATTGCAAAATGCTTAGTGAACATGTTGTATTATCACATCTGATGCAGTGACTTCATAAATATTGGTATACAGTGCTTTAATTAATTACTTCCATTTAAATAGAGACACCAGCCAGTGATAATTCAATATATATACCTAAAAAATATGTACACATTCTATATTGATTCTAATATATATAGAAACATAAATCTTTTTCAGGATCTGTTCATAAAAATAGCACCTTAATTAAAAAAAAGAAATGAGAAAACAAATCTATTCCAAGACTTTCTGGATAAATAATTTTCCATTTGAAACCAAACACTGCTGAGAGTTAGTTTTATTCATAAGATATCAAATAACTATCTTTTGATGATTCCTATATTCTTAATCTAATTTTTTTTTTTTTTGTCTTGGGATCTTACTCTGTCACTCTGGAGTGCAGTGACACGCTCATGACTCACTGCAGCCTTGACCTCCTAAGCTCAGGTTTCCTCAACCTCTTGAGTAGCCAGATGACAGGCGAGCACCACCAAGCCTGACTATATATATATGATACTTTGCAAAGACGAAGTCTTGCTGTGGTGCCCTGCCTAGTCTTGAACTCCTGGGCTCAAGCAGTCCTCTTGCGTCAGCCTCCCAAAGTGCCAGGATTACAGGTGTGAGTCACCACACCTGTAAAATATTTTGCAAAATAAAATTATTTTTATTTTTTAAGTAAATCAGTATAAATAAAATAGTTTTACATTTTAAATATAAAATATATTTAAGATACATAGTGTGATGTTTCAGTGCATATATGTATTGTGAAATGATTACTATAGTTAAACTAATGAGCATATTCACCACCTTACATACTTACTACCTATTTATTTGGTGTTAGGAGAAGATTTCAGGTCTACACACTTAGCAAATTTTAATTATACAATACGATGTTATTAACTGTAGTTTACTCTGCTGTACATTAAGTCACTAGAATGTATTCATTTTATATAACCAACTTTTTGTATCTTTTGGTCAGCACCTCCCCATTTCCCTCAGATCCCAATATCTGGTCACCATCATTTGGCTCTCTGGTTCTATGAATTTGGAGTTTTTAGATTCCACAGGTAAGTGAGATCATACAGTATTGTTTTTTCTATGTCTGGCTCATTTCCTCCAATGTACATGCAGTCATACAGAGTCAACCAAATTGTCACAAAAGTCAGGATTTCCTTTTTTTATTTTTAAAGATTTAATGGTATTCCATTGTGTATATGTATGTAAGTAATATATATGTAATATATATATATATTCTATAAGTTGTGTATATATCGCTTTTTTATCCATTTATCAGTCTATACTTAGGCTGTTTGCATATCATGGCAAATATAATAATGCTTTAATGAAAATGGGAGTACAAATATCTATTGGAGATCACATGGTAGTTGAAGAACCACAATGCTGTTTGTCGTAATGGATGTACCAATTTACATTCCTGCTCACAGTGTACAAGAGATCCCTTTTCCCACATCCTCACCAGTACTTGTTAACTCTTGTCTTTTTTATAATAGCCAGTCTAATAGCTGTGAGATAATATTTTATTGTGGATTTGGTTTGCATTTCTCTAATGATTACTGATTTTTTTTTTTTTTTAGTTGGAGTCTAGCTTTCACCCAGACTTGAGTTCAGTGGCCGCTCCCGGCCACCGCAGCCTCGACCTGCTGGGTTCCGGGGATTCTTCCGCCTCAGCCTTCCAAGTAGCTGGAACTACAGTGTGCGCTACCATGCCCAGCTAATTTTTGATTTATTGTAGAGATGAGGTCTCGCCAAGTTGCCTAGGCAGGTCTCGAACCCGCAGGCTCAGGCAATCCACTCACCTCAGCCTCCCAAGGTGCGGGATTACAGGCTGAGCCACCAAGCCCAGCTGATTACTGATTTTCAAGACCTCATATATCTGTTGATCATTTGTATGTCTCCTTTGGAGAAATGTCCATGCAAGTGTTTTGCCCTATTTTTAATTGTGTTATTTATTTATACTCTTGGATTGCATGAATTTCTTATATATTTTGGGTATTAATTCAATAGTAGAAATCTAATTTGTAAATATTTTTCACAATTCATAAATTGTGTTTTATATAGTTGATTGTTCCCTTTGATGTGCAGAAGTGTTTTAGTTTAAGTTCAGTTGCTAGATTTTGCTTCTTTTTTTGTTTGTTTGTTTGCCTGTGATTTTTTATTGTTACTACAAAAACAACAAAAGCAAAACAAAATAAATATTGCCAAGATCAATGCCAAGCAGATTTTCTCCAATCTTTTTTCCTAGGAGTTTTAGTTGCATTCTTATGTTCAATCTTTAATCCATTTTGAGTTATCTTTGTGTATGGTGTAAGACAAGGGTCCAATTTTTTCTTTGTATGTGAATATCAAATTTTCTCATCACTTTTTATTGAAGAGACTATTCTATCCTAATTGGATATTCTTGGTGGCCTTGTTGAAGTTTAGTTGACTGTATATGTATCAATTAATGCCTACTATTTATATATATTATATTCTATTTCATTGGTCTATTTGTCTTCTATTATGCCAGTGCCATACAGTTTTGATTACTATGTTTTAGAAACATAATTCAAAATCATGAAGTGTGACAGCTTCAGCTTTATTTTTCTTGCTCAAAATTATTTTGGCTTGTGATTCCATATGAATTTTAGGATTCTTCTTATTTTTTTCCTATTTATGTTAAAATGCCATATGAATTTTAACAGATATTATATTGAATCTGTAAATCACTGTGAGTAGTATGTACATTTAACAATACTAATTCCTAGAATCCATGAATATGGAATTTTAAATTTTATTCATGTCAATATTTTTATCAGTGCTTTATAATTTTTAGTGGACAAATATTTCACCTCTTTAATTAAATTTTTGTCTAAGCATTTTATTCTTTTTGATGCTAGTGTATATTACATTGATTTCTTGTTTTCTTTTTGAGGCATTCTGTTGTTTGTGTGAAAAAGGTGTATATTGACTTTGTATTCTACATTTTATTGAATTCATTTTCTACATAGAAGATCATGTCACCTGCAGACAGAGATAATATTACTTTATCTTTTTACCAGTTTGAAAGTCTTTTATTTCTTTTTCTTGTGTAATTTGTCTGGCTAGCACTGCCAGTACTACGCTAAATAGAGTGATTGGAATAGGTATTCTTGCTTTTCCTGGATCTTACGTGAAAAATTTTCTGTTTTCCCACTTTGATTAGGATGGTAGCTGCACGTTTTTTATATGTGATTTTCATTATGTTGAGATAAGTTCTTTGTGTACCTATTTAGTTGAGTGCTTTGTTATGAATGGATGCTGAACTTTGTTAAATGTATTTTATGCATCTATTGAGATAATCATGTAATTTTTTTTATCTGTTATTATGGTATACGTTGATTGATGTGCTTATGTTTTCCAAACTTATATCCCAGAAATACATTCCACTCAACCATCCATCGTGTTAAATCTTTTTGATGAACTAATTGTCAATATTTTATTGATCATTTTTCCATCTGGGTTTTCCAGATGTATTGGCTTATACTTTTTTTTTCTCATGATGCTTTGTCTACAATTGGTATCAAGATGGTGCTGGCCTCATAAAACTGAGTTTGGAAGTATTCCCTAGTTTTCTATTTTTTGAAGGTGAAAAAAAAGAAGGATTTAAATTCATTTATTTTTTAATATTTGCAAGAATTTACCTGTAAAACAATTTGGTTCTCAATCTTTTTTTGAGGTAAAGTTTTTGATTACTGAGTCAATCTCTTGATTTTTTTGTCTGTTTGTTTTTGTTTGTTTTGTCAGGTTCTTCATATCTTCTTGATCTAGTTTTGATAGGATGTATGTTTCTAGGAATTTATACCTTTCTTCCAGGTCATTTAATGTGTTAGCATGTAATTGTTTATAAAAATCCTTCTTGAGTCTTTTTATTTCTGATTAGTTGTTTCTTCTTTCATTTCTCAAATCTTGTTTATCTGAGTCTCCACTTTGTATTTTGTTGAGTCTAAACTAATTTGTCAGTTTTGTATATTTTTATTCAAAAAACAAACACTACATATGAGGAGACATTTGTTTACGGTAGATGTGGTATGAACGAACTAGAGATTTGATTTAAAAAATTGTAAAATTGGCAATGGAAAGATGAATTTGCATTTCAACATCAAACACTAAGCATACCAAAGCAGTACATATCTGATGACAAAAAGTAGAGGTATACAGCTAATGAAAGACGGTAGTAGGCTAAATTATATCCTTCTTCCAAAAACATTCATGTCCCAGTCTCTGGAATATGTTATTTTGTATGGAAAGAGGAACTTCGGAGATATAATTCAGGATTTGGGTTATGAATTATCCTGGCTATCTGGCAGGCATTCTATAGGAAGGAAGAAACTGTGATAATGAAATCAGGAGCCATAGACAGAAACAGAGAGAGAAAGAAAGAGGGAAAGATTTGACAATCCTTTGCTGTTTGCTTCAGGATGGACTAAGTAAAAGCTGAGAGACGCAAAAGGCAAGGAAATTGAGTCTCCAGATAAAGCACATTTGCTGATACTTTGAGTTAAGCTTAGCAGTATCCATGCAGACTTCTAAGCTCTAAAATTCTATGCTAATAAATTTATGTTGTTTTGAACCTCCAAATTTATAGTAATTTGTTATAGATGCCGTAAGTAACTAATATGGAGTTCATCTTTGTTTCTCTCAATAGAAGGTCGTCTCCTGAAATGTAAAATCTGATGTAAAATAGAGTGGTTCAACTTCTTTATTAATTTACTTTATATCAGAAATATACTCACTGAAAGTGCAAAATAACCTGAGCTTTTTCTTGTTCTTGCTCTTATTGTTATTTGTCACTGCTTATAACATATTTCTAATATAAAAATGTAAAGACTAATACCACTAGTACTTTCTTAGTGGTTTAATTTTAATATATTATTGATCTGTTAAACATTGTACATGCATCTAAGATAGCTCCCTTTGAGAAACTGTAGAGAATGACTATTTTGGAGGCATAAGATAAATGTGTTCTCTGCCATACTATGTACTTCTAAATATAACTTGATTCCTGATTTAACTGAATTATTACTTTATATAATAACATATCACGTTGTAATGAAAAAGCCCTGGCTAGAGAGTTTAGAATACTTCATTTTATGTTTTGGTTCTAAGAGATAATAACTAGATAATACATAAATATTCCAATTTTAAGAGTGTCAGCTTCCTCATCTACAACATTAAAAATCTAGACAAGTTCTATATGATACTTCATGACTTAATGTTTGATTAGATGGAAAAGCAAATTGATTTTGAAAAAGCTGCCATACTCTTATTCTTTCCCCAGTAGATTACAGTAGATTAATAAAGTGAGAGTGAAAGATTCAGTCATTAGCCCATCAATGCAGTACAATTGAATAACAAGAAAAATGTTATACTATTTTGCACAGAAATAATGCTTAACATTCTTTTTGTGTGTAACTTAAGCAGCATTAATTCTTTATTAGCAAATTGTTTATATTATACTCTCTCCAGTGTTACTATTATAGTACAATTATTTGGAAGAGCTGTGAAAAATGAAGAAAAACAAAACAAAACAAAACTTTGTCTGGAATTTAATCTTCTGCTCTGTCCCTCAGATCAACAAACATGCCCTCAAATTCCTGTTCCACAGAGCTAGAAGAGGTATCCTGAGAATAACATAAATTACCAGAAGACTTTAGTTAAATTGTAGGCAAAATGTCTGCTTGGATGCGTAGCATAGGCATAAAATAATGTGAGATTCAGATAAAAGTGTCCGGTTTTTACATTAGTGTATGATAATCTCTTAATTTCTCATTCAATATTACTTTCTCAAACTATATTATTAATAACTGTGAACATCAGCTTCTTCGTTGAAACAAAAGTGATATTCTAACACTGATAATGTAATATTCCAACATGATAGTGTAACAATAAGTTGAGATGATTTAAGTAGTATCTATCATTTATATTTTTACAGCACCTCTCCCCCACTTCTCAAATAAAAATAAAATTATATTTCACCATTCTCAGGGGAAAGTATGTGGGCTACACTAGGTCAAAAATAATATTTAACCTCCTAGCGACGCCAAATGGGTAAACTAGGTCCAGGTATACTTCTACTAACAAAACCAGTCAGAGAACTCTCTCAGCCCTTTTGTGGTGGGAACTAAAATCTTTCCTTATTCTTCAGTCATAGGGCTCCAAGGAATAACTTGGCAGCCTTGATTGCATGCCCATTGAGACAGTGGTAAGAGAAAATAAAGTCAGCACTCTGAATAAAGCCAAAATGAGAAGTAAGGAGAAATAAAATTTTAACTGAGTATCTTACTTTGAACAATATGTGTGAGAGAATCCTTTTAAAATTGTAATGCATTATGCAGCCTAAGACCATTTTGTGTTTCTTAATTATTCAGCTTACATAATTAAGTTTCTCTCTCTCTCTCTCTCTCTCTCTCTCTCTCTATTATTTTTCTCTCTCTTTCTCTCATGATATACAAAACCATTTACTAAACTTAATACTATAATGCATGCTCACTATCAGGGAATGCAGACAATTAAAACAAACTATGATGACTTAAGATACTATATGGCAAATGAAAACAAAACAAAACAAAAAAAGTCAACATGCTCCAAGATAAATTATTGAGGGTGAGAAAAGTCTTTGCTGAGAAAAATAAGTTATATTGAGGAATGGTTAGGGTGATTAGAAATTAGCCGGGTAACTACTGATTTGAAAGAAGGGGTGGTGAGATGAATGAAGAGATCTCAGACTTGGAGCCACTTGTGTAAAACAAGAGAGACTACTTGGCACACCCCAGGAACTAAATGTTATTGATCTGTTTTGGAATGTAGTTCAAAGGAGAAATGTAGGTGACTGAGTTGGAAAAATAAGAATGGAACAGTCAACATGTAGTCAAGAAATTATGGCCCATGATAACAATAAACTTGCTTTCTTTAGTTGAAATCCTCCACTTTCTTCCCAGCCTGTATTCTGCCAACTTCTTCATCAAGAGAGCTGGTCTCTGCTTTCTAGAGACACCAGTACTGCTTTCTATCATTGTCCCCGTGGCAACATTTTTGGGGACCTGAAAACTAGAATGGCTGAAAATTAGCTCTGTTCTTTTTAAATGTCTTGGAATATTTAGGAAAAAATAGTACCTATAATTCAGAAATAGAAACTTTTAGGCCAAATTAACATAAAACAACGTCAAGAAACATTGTGTCCTGTTTTACGAAATTTTGTCATTAGGTTCAACACTTACTTTAATGACTTGCATTGTGTATCTCCTGTTCTCAATATTTGTTTTAATATGTTTATGTTTGGAAAGTAGTATAATGCTATGGCAGAGAAGTTGAGCAATAAAGAGAAAATAAAGTCATGTGATTATATTCACCTAAACATACAGCACCTAATTTTCTTGTTGTATATCCATTTAATCTTTTGATATTTTTCATTCAAAATTTATTTCTGCATTTGAATAGAAATGTTTTGACTTACAGAATGTATCTCACTTTAAAAGTCACAACTCATTATATGAATATTTATTTTTAGAGATGTGTGTGCATTCTCACTTCTTTATAGAATTTTAAAATACCAGTATTTAGTATGCTCAATACTTGTCCATAGTCAAAGAGTTGTGATCAAAAGCTATCAGTATTATAATAGAATATAATTTCTAAAATTGGACATGTTAGAAGAGATTCATTTATAAATATTTATTAGTATGTAGCTTGGTAGGATAGGGAATCAAATGGTTTGACAAGACATTCTTATTTTGAGAAAACAATTACTTGGAAAATATATCTGAGTCAGAGAGGGAAAAAAAGGCATTTTTTTTTAGTATGACTTATCCTACTTATACTTCTTACAAATATATAGCAAAAAGATGAATATTTTTCTATTTTTCTTTCAATAAAAATAGAAAAACAGCCTGTAGAGAATATAGAAAATGTTCTTTCTGTTTCTGAATTGCTCCACTGTTCGTTTTCATGAACTTAGAGAGAATGAGAAAGTACAATTTTGTAAAATTATACATTTGACTTTTTTATTCCTAAAAGACCAACTTTAAAAATACAATTTATTGCTCATTAATAATATCAGAAGTCACAGATAAAATGTGCACACATTCTCCAAAAGGATTTTTGCCCTTTTGCAATAAAGGTTCTAAAATTGAGTATTTGTGCACTGAAATTCCACAGAGCATCATTTGCTTTGGGAGAAAATGAAACTGTGTTTATTTTAGCTGTCATTTTTCAAAGTGAATCCAGTACTTTTTTATTATAAAATGTTATGCATTTTAATAATGCATAACATTCTATACCACATTTTATCAGGAAAAAACATTGTTCTATAGCACCCAAAAATCACTTACAGGAAATATTTGTTGTCATACTTAGTCAACACACAGATGTAAATGTATTTATTATGTGCATATAAATATTGTATGTTTGAACACATACAATATTGCTTTTGGCATATACATAAATGTGTATTTATTACAGAAGTGATCAAGGAGTCTCCATTGCCCTTGGAGCTAGCAGTGTGTCCCACAGACTTCCAGCTGTTAGTGCCTGTGTTTCTGTGACTATTGTGAAAGCTGTTTCTCCCAGAAACGCCTCAGGTGGGAATACAAGGAAGTTAACACATCCTGGGAGCTGTCCTCAATAAATCATTCTAGGAAGTTGATGTACAAATACTCCAGTTTCCTTGCCCCTTTGAATGAAATCATTAAGAGACATCTGTTAGCCGGGCTCAGTGGCTCAGCCTGTAATCCCGCACCTTGGGAGGCTGAGGTGAGTGGATTGCCTGAGCCCACGGGTTCGAGAACCGCCTGGGCAACTTGGCGAGACCTCATCTCTACAATAAATCAAAAATCAGCCTGGTGTGGTAGCGCGAGCCTGTAGTTCCAGCTACTTGGAAGGCTGAGGCGGAAGGATGGCCGGAGCCCAGCAGGTCGAGGCTGCGGTAGCCGGGAGCGGCCGTTGCACTTCAGTCTGGGAGACAGAGTGAGACTCCAACTCAAAAAAAAGAGACATCTGTTTTAGATTATTCTCAGAGTTTCCTAACAGTATTAAGTTCCACACATCCACAGTGATATCTGGCATCATAACACATCATTTAATCATATTCCCTGTATCCCTTCTCCCTCCCCACCAGCCTTCCCTGCCTCTCCCAGACAGGCTCAGCATCAACTCTTGGGAGACACAAAATTAGGACCTCATGCCTATTTGTTTATCTTGCCTCATGCTTATTAGATTTTCCATAATTATGGGTAAATAAATGTATGAATATTATTTCATACAAAGTTTTGGGAGAAAATATATGAAGGGATATCCTCCCCAAAACCTGGAATTACATTTTTGGAGGGCAGATCCCTTGTAGTCCAGGGTTTCCCCACTAGGTAACTGTTCTAGGAACCCATTAGTGTACCAGCTAGTGTTTGTGAGAGCTACTTTTGACTTCAGTTACATTTGTTTTTGGAGATTATTTAAATGAATTTGCCCATTTCATGATGGGTGATTTGCAAGCAAACCTGCTCACCTGGCACTGGGTGTTCAGCAGTTTTTGACCAAAAATGCCATGATCCTCGTGCCCCACCCTCCAGAAGCACTAAAAGCCATCAAAATTGAAAAGTTAAAAAACTGTTTGAACAGTAGAAAAAGTATCTAGATAGGTGTATATCATCAAACTAAGAGTACCTTGAAGGTAACTGAAGCGTAAACATGTAAGAATAAATACACAATATTTTTTATAAATAAATTCCAGTTTTGGGGCAGGACACCTCCCTGGTAGGTAACTTAGAGATATTTATAAACCTCAGTGTGTTCAGTGTTATGGTATCTCTCTCTTGCTCTTTTTTCCTTCCCTATGAGTTAGCATCTCAGTCTATCCTTCCTTCCCCCATACACACATGCATACATACACCACATGTAATATCCACTACTTGTGATATACAGATACAGTAGTCCCCTCTTATCCACAATTTCACTTTCAATGGTTTCAGTTACCCGTGCTCAGTCTTGGTCAGAGAATATTAAATTAAAAAATCCAAAATTTGACAATTCATAAGTTTGAAATGCAACAACACAATGCTTACTTAATTTACCTCACTTTATCTCATTGTGTAATTATTTTATCTTCACATGTTTTCACCAGAAAAAGGATAGTACAATAAGATATTTTAAAAAGAGACCTCATGTATATAGCTTTTATTACAGTATATTGTTATGCTCTCCTTGTTTTATTATTATTAATTTTGTTAAACTTTATTATAGGCATGTATGTATAGAAAAAACATAGTGTATGTAGGGAGTAGTACAATGGCATCAGGTGTTTAGAATGTATCCTCCACAGGTAAAGAAGGACTGCTATAATACACTCTTCTCATAATATATGCAAATATATTTGTGTACCTAATGATTACATTGTGTACATATCAATATCTGTGTTTATCCATATCTATATTTAAATATGCATAAGAAACTTGCATGCATCATGAGATCATAGAAGATTTTAAAACTGTATTTCATGTCATTCAAACCTAACAAAATGATTTTGAGTTTTTGTTATATGTATTTATGCTTTTTGAAGTATACTTGGTTATTCACAAGTCTTTGGGAAATAATAGTTGTGAAAAACAAAACAAAACAAAATAACTTCACAGTCTTGTATTTTGAAGTACATAGCAGTGGACATTTTGTGAAATCACCTAAAGTCTATAAATGACTCTATTATTGAATTAATTTTAAACATAAGGGAATCATGTTTTTCCACAAGTAGGATTACTTTAATGCAGATGTGTTCTTAGGAAGTTGGAATAATCTTTCAAGAAAATGCATATTTTAAGTTTTTGATAAATTAATATGGTAAGAAAGATCTAAAATTTTGCTAAAATATGTGCTTAACTGTAATTTTATAACCTAAGTGAATTAATTAATATACTTGAATAATTTCATCTTTATTTTGTCAACATTCAAACATAAGGTTCTCATTACTCAAGTTAACTAGAAAAAGCAATCTTGCACTGAAAGAAGTTAGTTGATTATAACCAAACACTTGTTTGCTCTTTCTCAGGAATATCTCAAGATTATATAGACTTACATGAGGTATTATTTAAACTGTAATTTTATTTGTTATTACTTCATGTGTTTAAATCAATTCTCACTTAGGGTGCATGAGTCTTGGCATATATTAGATAACACTGTCTAAGAATGTAGTAATTTAATATGCTAGAAAGCAGAAAAAATATTGAACATGTATAACTTTTAAAAACCCTCAGAAAATGATTGCACTTTATATCAGTTTCAGTCTTTTGTGAATACTTATTTTTACAATATATCTGCTCTATATCTGTGGTAATTGGCATTCTTACATTCGGTTCCTATTACAGAACATTTTAAACTCTCTTGTTCAAAAACAAACAAAATTACATCACCCTTAAAATGAAACAGTTTTATGAGGATATTTGGCAAATGGGTAAAATAGACCTGTCAAGTGGACCTTTTGTTCTTTTCTTCAGCTCACCAATGTGAAATAGATTAAACTTGAAAAAAGTATATATGCTTCATTTTCCAAACACAAAATTGGTTGAAGTGTTTGGATCATGCAGGGCTGCCTTGGGGATCATATATCTCTGCCTATAGAATCACATTCTCCTACTTTAATACCATTTACTGCATGCAAAATACTCTGTAAAACGTTGAAAAACTGCTGGCTTGAAATGTTTCTTTACAAGATTTTTAAGCCTTTGAAGTCCGTATGCAGGTAGCTTTCAAATTTTGCAAGTTTCTTGAGTTCAAGCATGCTTGGAAGAACATTTAATCTCTCAGAAAAAAAAAAAAACAGGAAATAGACATTCAAAGAAAAGAGTGAATCACTTTTTCTGTATCCATAGAAAATAGATTTTTTTGTGTTTCCCGGGGATTTAAATTATTCATGCCAACTTTATGATATTTTAGCATATTATAAGCATCATTGTACTTGTAGATGCATTAGGAAGTAGTCTAGGAAAATTTTTTATATTTAGAGTGTTGGCGATGATTGCTGAGCTTGACAAAGGTATTCTTTTTAAAAAAAGCTAAAAAAAATTTATTTCATGTACCTTTGGTAAATGTTTGTTAACATATGACTTTTCAGTCAATGGGATGAAATTGTAAGGCATTAGAGATCAGAAAGTATTAGAGGTGTGGATATTTCATATGGCTCCTGCATTTTGTTAAGCCTTGATTTGGGTAATGACTGCACTA
Organism: Tarsius wallacei; assembly: GCA_963574415.1. Classification (NCBI taxonomy): domain Eukaryota; kingdom Metazoa; phylum Chordata; class Mammalia; order Primates; family Tarsiidae; genus Tarsius; species Tarsius wallacei. The sequence goes on from CAUYQG010251937.1 coordinate 77,177, forward strand.
TTCTCCTAAAAGCCAGCTGGTGGCCCATAGCCTCTACTAAACTCTCCTTGAGTTCCGTTTACTCCCTGCTCGTGCTCTTTCAAATCAAAGCATGTTCAAGCCTTTTTTATTTTAGAAGCCTAGCTTGCCCTTATTGTTTTATTTAGCCCTACCCTAGATTTGCAAATAATTCATTTTTTAAAACTCTCTTCAGTTACTACTTTGAGAAACATTATCCATTGATTTTCTTTCAAGAGCATCACAATATACATTATATTATGAGGTTCTAAATATGGTACCGTAGAAAAGCACTCAAATTTGGAAAAAGCTGGAAGCTTCTATGGTAGGAATACTAAAAGTCACATTTTCATAGATTAGATAGGTAGGTAGATAGATAGATAGATAGATAGATAGATAGATAGATAGATAGATAGTGTACTCCCACAGCAACCCAAGTCACTCTGCCTTAGTTTTTTTTTTAGTATCTATGAGAAAATACCTTAAACTTGGTAGCTTATTAACAGTAAAAAATTATTTCTCCCAGTTCTAGATGCTGGTCAATCTGAGATCAAGGAATAGGCAGATTCAGAGTCTGGGGAGGAACTGCTTCCTGGTTTGCAGGTGGTTCCTTTTCACTGGGTCCTCAAATGGGGGAGGGGCAAGGGAGTTCTCCATAGTCTCTTTTATAAGAGCACTAATTCCATTCATTAAGGATCTCCACTCATGACCTAATCACCTTCCACATCTCCCACTCACCTCCTAATACCATCATCTTGGGGTTTAAGATTTTAACATGAACATTTGAGGGGAACAAACATTCAGACTGTAGTACCCTCATCCGCGTTACCCCATGTGATTTTCATCATAACACTTGCCATTCTAAAATCTCCTGCAATCGTTAGCTAGTTGCTTATCAATATTCTTTCTACCGAGGCCATATAACTCTACTGCAATAAGTACCTTTTCAATTTAACACCTAGTATGTGCATGATAAAAATATATGGATTAATAATCAAAAGTTTCTGATTTAATTACATTCATAAAAATTACAAATTTATAGAAATGCTTATCTGAAGCACATAGATACTGAAATCTCTTCAAAGATCCCATACAAAATTATCTGCAATATCATACTTTCAAGAATGAAAAGGAGATTTAATAAATTATCAGTAGCACCTGGTTTGTTGAATGCTTTTGCAATATCTCAGGATTTAAATGTGTGCAGAAGGTTCCAGCAATACCGAGAATACTTATGAGAAATGCAAACAAAGCCATCATTCAAAAATTGTACTTTCTTTTGTTGTGTTAATCATAAAAATGAACTGTAAGCAAGTAGCCTCTACCAGGAGCCATCTTAGACAAAATCTTAAGAATGAAAAAAGCCGAAATAATAGAAAAAAAGGAAAAAAAAGATGTAAAATTACCAGAATGCCTAAGTGTATTAATTTCACAATTAATAAAAAAATAACAAATTATGTATGAGTCACATTAATCTCTTGCTTCCTATTTAATTCGTCAAGTCAGATCTAACTATTAGCAGTAAAAAAAAGTCTATTATTTATATAAATAAAACAATAAAATATTGAAATATTGATATCAAAGTAACATCAAGAACATTGATCAATATACAGCAGACCATGTACCCAGGCATATCTTGCTTTATTGCTCTTTGTTGTATTGCCCTACACAGATACTATATATATATATATATATATATATATATATTTTTTTTTTTTTACAAATTGAAAGTTTATGGCAATCCTGCATCTATATATTCATAGACTATTGGCACAATTTGACAAACAGCATGTGCTCATTTTGCATCCTGTGTCACATTTTGGTAATTCTCACAATATTTCAAACATTTTCATTATTGATACATCTGTTATTGGGGTCCGTAATCAGTAACGTTTGAGATTCCTATTACGATTGTTATGAGGTACCACAAACAATGTCCATACAAGATGACAAACTTAATTAATGAATATGTGTGGCCTAACTGCTCCACTGACTGACCACTCCATGATCTCTTTCTTTCTTCAGGCATTGCTATTCCCTGAGGTACAACAATATTAGAATTGGGACAATTAATGATTCTACAATAGCCCCTAAGTGTGCAAGTGAATGGATGAGGAGCACATCTCTCTTTTTACATCAAAAGCTAGAAACAAATAATGAGAGATTACAATTTATATTAGGATGATGGATACCCTTAAATACCTGACTCCACCACTACAGAATATATGCATGTAACAAAATTATACTTGTACACCATATATTTATACAAAGTTCTTTTTTAAAAGCTATAAATAAATAAGCTTAGTGAGTACAGCATGTCAAAGACAAGATAGGCCCCAAATGAGGTTAAACAACCTTACTGTGAATCTAAACTCCTTATCAACTGGTTTTTTGTGTGTGTGTGCTTTTTGGTGGCAGGTGTTGATTTATTTTATTATCTCATTTGGTTGCTTTGCTTGTTGGTTTGTTTTTTCTTTTCATTCCTCCTTCTATTTCTCTCTCTTTGTTCTTTCTCTTTTTTTCTTTTTCTCTCTTTATTCTGCTCTCCTTTTTTTTTCTCCTTCTTCCCTCTCTTTTACCTCTTATACCCTGTCTTGGACTCAGGGGCTATGCAAGCATATCCATTTTAAGGTCATATTGTGCAGAGATGGAGAGTGAGTCCCACCTGTCCCATTCACCAGATAACAAACATTATGACCTGCCAATAAGCTCTGAATCCTTGTAGCCCCTCCCACATGCCCCAGTAAGTGCTCAAAATTGTAAAAGACAGCATAACGCCCTACCCCTAGCCCTACTTCATAATGGAACAAAACAAGAGCACCAGCTCAAGGAAGGACAAAAAGTAGAGAAAATATCAGATGTGACTGCTTCTCCATTTTCCACTGAGCGATAGAATTAAAGAGGAAGATAAGAGAACGGCTACAAATGAAGAAAATCCAATGAAAAACAGCTGATAACCATCAGAGTCCCAGCAAAGTGTCAGTGCTAGAAAGAATAGCTACTGGTGCACAAACAATGGCTATCTCTGAGAATGACAGTACCCTGAAGGTACTTATGGAGATCAGAAAATCATTGAATAGATTGAATAAAAATCATTCAATGCAAGGGCTAAAATGAAATACAATTACAACAGAGTTGGACAAATTCAAGAAAACATACTTAGAAATAACAGAGGCAAAAACTCCATTCCAGAAATAAATAATAAACTGACAAGCATAGGAAGTAGAATTGACCAAGCAGAAGAAATAATCTCAAATTTGGAAGACCAAAATATAGAATTAACCCAATCTATTAAAAATATAGATAAAAAAACCTTAAGAAGAAACTCCCCAAGAGATGTGTTATTTTTATCAATAAACCAAACTTATGTTTGATCAAAATACCTGAAATAGAAGAAGAAACAGAAAACATCCTGAAACAAACATTCCATGAGGACATTCTAGAAAACTTCCCTCATCTGACCAGAGAGATGACTTACAGGCACAAGACAGATAACTCCTGCAAGAAATCTTGTTAGAAGACCATCCCCAAACACCTAGTAATTTGCCTACACAAAGTAGATATAACAGAAAAAATCCTAAAGGCAGCAAGGGAAAAAGGTTAGACTACTTACTGAGGGAAACCAGTCAGAATTGCTGCAGACTTATCTGCAGAAACACTACAGGGCAGAAGGAATTGGATCCCAATCTTTAATGTTCTCAAGGATGAACAATTTCAACCAAGAATTTTCTACCTAAGCTTCATCAGCAAAGGAGAATTAAAATCCTTCTCAGACATTGAATCTGTAGGAGAATATGCTGCTTTTAGACCAGCGCTACAGAAGACACTTAAAAGGGTGCTGTATACAGAAGAAAAAATAAATGAGAGAAAGACCATATACTTCACAAGACTGCAAACAAACACAGAAGCAGCAGAACACACTGCATATCTATAAAAATAAACACACACATATATGAACACAAAAACTAAATGAAAGCAATACAGTCTTTTAAGAGCATCATGACAGGGACAAACTCTCACATTTCAATAATCAGGCTGAATGTGCACAGACTCAATTCACCACTGAAAAGACATGGAAGAGAAAACCAGATAAGAAAAACAAGACCCAGTAATTTGCTGTCTATAGGAAACTCATCTCACCACAAGTGATGTCCATAGACTCAAAGTTAGAAGACAGAAAACAAACTTTTGGGCATATGGCTCACAAAAGATGGCAGAAGTTGTGATCTTAATATCCAACAAAACAACCTTTAAGCTATCAAAAATTTTAAAAAGATACAAAAGGACAATACATAGTGATAAAAGGTTCAATCCATCAACAAGAAATATCCATCCTAAACATATATGGACCCAACAAAGGAGCACCAGCTTTTATAAAGCAACTACTAAGTAAACTACAAAAAGGCATTGACTCTAATACTATCATAGTTAGAGACTTCAACATTCTACTAACAATCCTAGATAGATCATTGTGAAAAAAAATCAAGAAAGAGATACCGAACCTAAACTTGACACTTGTCCAAAAGGACTTGGTAGATACCTGGAGAACACTCCACCCAACAACATCAGAATATACATTCTACTCATTATCACAGGGAACATACTCCAAGATTGATCACATCCTCAGCCATAAATCAAGCATAAGCAAATTTTACAAGGTTAAAATACTGCCATGAACCTTCTCAGATCACAGTGAAGTAAAAATAAATATCACCACCAACAAAATTCCCCTAAAACCCACAAAGACACACATACTGAACACCATGTATCAACTCCTTTGTCAACACAGAAATCCAAATTGAAATTAAAAGATTCCTGGAAGCAAATGAAGATGAAGAAATATCTAACCAAAACTTCTGGTATGCCATGAAAGCTGTAGTAAGAGGGGAATTTATAGTTCTATGAACACATATCAAGAAAATAGAAAGGGAACATGTTAACAGTCTAACAAATCAACTAAGGAAGCTTGAAAGGTAAGACCACAAAAATGCTAGCTTCAGCAGAAGAATCAAGATCACAAAAGTAAAAGCACAAATGCATGACAAAGAAGAAAAAATACCATAGAAACAAATCAATGAAACAAAAAGCCAGTTCTTTGAAGGGGGAAAAAAAAAAGACATTGATAGACCCCTAGCAAGAATGATGAAGAAAAGAGAGAAAAAACTCAAATAAACACAATCAGAAATGCAAAAGATCAAATCTCAACAGACTCTGAAGAAATGCAATTATCAGAAATTACTATGCACACCTGTATGGCAACAAGCTCAAAAACCTAAATGAAATGGAATACTTTCTGACATCACACAACCTCACAAGGTTGAAACAAGAAGAAATTCAGACCCTAAATAGACCAATAACAACCCAGGAAATTGACTCCATCATAAGAAAACTACCTACAACAGAAAGTCCTGGACCAGACAACTTTCCAGCAGAATTCTATAAAACATACAAAGAGGAGCTGATAGCAATCCCATTGAAAGTATTTCAGGCAATCAAGAAAGATGGAACTCTCCCAAAATCATTTTATGAAGCTAACATTAAACTGATACCAAAACTGAGTAAAGATCTGACAAAGAAAGAGAACTACAGGCCAATAT
>CAUYQG010251941.1:0-33631 GCA_963574415.1 Tarsius wallacei
AAAAATGCAATTATGACTTCAAAAATCCATTAGAGATGTCTGACAGCACACTAGATCAAGCATAGGAAAGGTTCAGCATACTAGAATAGTGGCTACTGAAAATAACTCAGTCAGAAGAGAAAATTTTTTTAAAAATGTAAAGAAAGCTTAAGAAATATATAGGACACCATCAAGCAGCCCAATATACAAATTATGGATGTCTCAGGATGATAACCTAGAATAAATGGATAACCTAGAATAAATGGATAAATACTTAGAAACACACAACATATCAAAACTAAATAGTGAAGTCTGAACAGTCCTAAAACTGGTAAGCAGATTGAGTCAGGAATCAAAAAACTCCAATAAGGAAAAACCTAGGATAAGATGACCTCACTTAGTGAACTCTACCAAACATTTAAAATCAAAATTGAGGGAACACTTACAAACTCAATGTCTGAGGCCAGCATTACCCTGATACCAAAGTCAAACAAATAAACCACAAGAGAAGAAAACTACAAGCCATTGTCTCTGATGAGTATAGATGTAAAAGTCCTCAAAAAATACTCGCAAATGGAATTCAACAGTACATTAAAAGGTTCATGCACAATGACCATGTGGAATCTATTCCTGTGATGCAAGGATGGTTCAACATACCCAAATCAATTAATGTAATACAGCACATCAATAGATTAAAATCACATGATAATCTTAATAGATGCACAAAAAACATTTGACAAAATTCAAAGCCTTTTAATGACAAAATTCTTAAAAGCTAGAAATATAAGGAAATTACCTCAATGCAATAAGGGTAATATATTAAAAGTCCACAACTATTGTCAGATTTAATGGCAACAAACTGAAAGCTTTTCTCTAAGATTCAAAGCAAGGCAAGAATGCTACCCTCACCACTTCTGTTCAAAATATTACTGGAATTTCTATCCAGAACCATTAGGTAGGAAAAAGAAATTGATGGCATCCAAATCAGAAAGGAAGAAATAACATTTTTCCTGATTTCAGGTTATATAATCTCATATATAGACAATGCTAAAGATTCCATAAAAATACTGTTAGAACAAACAAAGTAATTCAGTAAAGTTGCAGGACACAAAGTCAACATGCAGAAATCCATTTCAATTCTATATACGATCAGCAAGGTATCTAAAATGGCAATTAGGGAAACAGTCCCATTTACAATAGTACAATAAAGAATAAAATATCAAAGAACAAACTTAAGTGACGGTGTTAAAGACTTGTATGCCAAAAACTACAGTACATCGAGGAGAGAAACTGTAATAGATACAGAGAAATAGAAAGACATCCCATGTCCGAAGATTGAAAAATTAATGCTATTAAAATATTCATACTACCCAAATTGATCTATAGACTTGATGCAATCCTTATCAAAATCCCAAAGATATTTTTAGATATAAATATTCATTAGAAACCACAAAAGACCATAAATAGGCAAGATCAATCTTGATAAAGAAGAATAAATCTTGAGATATCAGACTTTCTAAATTGAAAATATATTACAAAGCGAATGTAATCAAACCAGTATGGTAGCCAGGTACAGTGGTTCACGCCTGTAATCCCAGCACCTTCGGAGGCTGAGGCAAGAGGATTGCCTGAGCCCAGGAGTTCGAGACCAGCTTTGGTAACATGGAGAGACCTCGTCTCTACAATTTAAAAAAAAACCCAAGAAAAAACTAGCTGGGTGTGGTGGTGTGTGCCTGTAGTCCCAGCTACTTGAGAGGCTGAGGCCAAAGGACCTCCTCATTCCAGGAGGTTGAGACTGTGGTAGACATGATTGTGTCACTGCACTCCAGCCTGAGCAAGAGAGTAAGACTCCTAACTAAAAAACAAACAAACAAAAAACAATGGCACTAGCATAAAGACAGACATACAGACCAAGGAGCCCAGAAATAAATATGATCAACTATGGGAGGGGACGTGAACCAAACCAGCAACACTCTCAGGGCTTGACTTGCCAGCCCATTAGAGCCAACATTTCCAGGGCTAGGCCTACCAGCCTCTCGAGATGACCCTCTCTGGGGCTTGGCTGGCTTGGCTGACCCATTGAGCTGACACTCTGGAATCCCAGGCTGACCTGAAAAAATCAGCATCATCAGTTTCTCACCACCCAGACAGCTCTGAATTCTTTATGCATATTACTAGAAACTCTTAGCCAGTTCCCCGGTCTGCTAAGCAATGTAAAATAAAAGGTCCTGTCCATATATATATATATTGTATCAACTGACCTTTGACAAAAGCGCCAAGGGTACACAATAGGGAAAGAATAATCTCTTCAACATACGGTGCTAGGAAAACCAATATTCATGTGTAAAAGAATGGAATTGAACCCCACATGATACTATACATACATAAACATCAACCCAAAATGGATTAATGACTTAAATGGAAGACATAAAACTGTAAACTCTTAGAAGAAGTCATAGGGAAAAAGTTCCTTGACAAGTGATCTTGGCAATGGTTTCTTAGAAATGGTGCCAAACACACAGACAGCAGACACAAAGAGAGACAAGTAAGACTATTTCAAACTACAAGCTCCTGCACATTACAAAGTGAAAGGGCAATCTCTGAAACGAGAGGAAATATTTGCAAACCAAATATCTGATAAAGGCTTAATATCAAAAATATATAAGGAACTCTGGCAAATCAATAGCTATCTCCTCCCAAATCATCCAAGTAAAAAGGGGGCAAAAAACCCGAAGAGACGTTTTTCCAGAGAAGATATATAAGTCAACATATATGTGGGAAAATGCTTAACATGACTAATCATCTGAAAAAGGTGAAACAAGTCCATTGTGATATAACCTCACACCTTTAAATATACTTATTATCGGCATAACATCTAGGGTCTACAAGGAACTCAAATGCACCAAAAGGGAAAAAAAAACAAAAAACAGCCCCATTAACAAGTGGGCAAAAGACATGAATAGACACTTCTCAAAAGAAGATATGCGGGAAGCCAACGGACACATGAAAAAGTGCTCAGCCTCACTCAACATCAGAGAAATACAAATCAAAACCACATTGAGATACCACATAACCCCAGTAAGAATGGCCATCATTAATCAAGCAAACAACAACAGATGTTGGTGAGGATGTGGAGAAAAAGGGACGCTTCTACACTGCTGGTGGGAATGCAAACTAGTGCAACAACCTCTCTGGAAGACAGTGTGGCAATTTCTGAAAGAACTAGAAATTGACCTTCCTTATGACCCAGCTATCCCCCTATTGGGAATACCCAGAGGAACTCAAATCATTCTACAAAAAAGATACTTGCACACGCATGTTTGTTGCAGCTCTATTCACAACAGCAAAAACATGGAACCAACCATGTTGCCAATCGAAGCTGAAGCTGGACTGGATTAAAAAAAGGTGGTACATATACACAATGGAATATTATGCAGCCATCAAGAAGGACAAACATACGGACTTTGCAGCAACTTGGATGGATTTAGAGTTGATCATACTCAGTGATCTATCATGAAACAAAGAACAGAGCACCATATGTTCTCACTCATAAGTGGACCTTGAACAATTATAATACTATAAGAAAGCAACTGACAGTAGTGGGAAAGTATCAGGGGAGAAGGGGTAGAACTGGCAGTTGAGGGAAACTGTTAGGGGAGGGAGGGGCATACCTCATCAACAAGGGTACTTCCCATAATCAATGTTTGTATACCTAACCCCAAATTGTACCCCACATCTTTATAATAAATTTTTTTTAAAAGATGCCTCTTATCAAGATACAGAATTTGACAAGTGTGGATGAGAAGGTGGAGGTGTTGCAACTCTTGTCCACCATCGGTGAGAATATGAAATGGCACCTCCTCTATGGAAAAGAATAGGGAGGGTCCTCAAAAAACTAATAAATGGAAGTGCCACATAGTCAACTATACCATGTCTGGGTATTGATCCAAAAGAATTAAAATCAGGATCTCGAAGAGACATTTGCACTCCCATATCCAATATCCATAATAATTAAGATGTGGAAACAGCCTAAATACTCATTGATAGAGGGGTTAAAGAAAGAAAATGGGGCCGGCATATAATGAACTGTTACTCAGACTTTAAGGAGGAAATCCTGTCATATGCAACAACATGAATGAAACGTAAGGACCTTGTACAGGGTGAAATAAGTCAGTCATCAAAGGACAAATACTGCATGCTTTCATGGACATGAACCACCTAAAAGAGTAAAACTCACAGAATCAGGAAAACAGGATGGGAGTTGCTGCAGGTTAAAAGAGGGTTGGTGGGATGGAGAGTTGATGATCGACAAGTACAAAGTTTCAGTATTGCTGGATGAATAGGTTCTAGGTATGTGCTGTACGACACTGTACTTACAGTTAACAACATGTACTACACACTGAAATATTTGCTAGGAAGGTCGATCTCGTGTTAAGTGTTCTTACCGTAATACATTAAAAAGATAGTGCCTGGTACATATTATGATGTGAATTGCGTACCTTTGAGCAACTAAACGAATGGTATTAAGATTTAAAATAGTCCACATATTTTTTGCCCAACTCACGTTTACTCAGCTTGAGCAGTTCAACACCATAATGAGATAACACCACACACCGGTCAGGATGACTAGGGCCAAATTAATAAATGAACAAGGTTGGTGAGATGGTGGAGAAGTTAGAACTTTGCACACCAAAATTATGGAGCTTCCTCAAAAATTACAAAGTAGAAGGACCATATGATCCACCAAGTCCACTTCTGGATATTTATCCAAAAGTGTTGAAATCAGGATCTTGAAGCATATTAGCATGTCTATGTTTCTTGCAGTACTATTCACAAGTGCCAAGATATGGAAACAATCTAGATGTCCATGTACAGAGGAATGGATGAAGAAAATCTGGTACGTGCTTCAATGGAATATTATTCAGTCTTAAAAAAGGAAAAGAAAATTCTGCTTCATGTGACAACATGAATGAAACTTGAAGACATTATACTCACTTAAATAACCCAGTCACAGAAAAACAAAAAAATGCATATTTCCACTTATATGAGGTAGCTCAAACAGTCAGATTCGTACAATAAAAAAAGAGTGGAATTGTGGTTTCCAGGGGCTAGAAAGAGAGAGAGAGTTGGGGAGTTACTAACCGACATGCATGACGTTTCAGTCCAGTAAGATGAGTAAGTTCTAGAAAGTGGCTATAAATCCTACCTAGAGTCAACAATAATGTGTTGTACCCTTAAAATCTGTTAAGAGGACAGATCTAAGGCGAGAGGTTACTACTACAATTAAAAAAAGATCCTATTCCTAAAAAAGAGAGAGAAAAAAAGTTCTATTCTTGCAGAAAGAGCTTGTAAAACCTCTACACTAAAGTTTGTTTGGCCTCTGTACATTATGCAGTTTCTTATCTGCATAATGTACATGTGCAATGCTTAAGCCAAACCCACCAATAAACATGCTCGTTCATACGTGAAATGTAACATATCTATTAAAAATAATGTAGCAGTTTTACTAATAATAAACACCATCGATGAACAATCTAAGTGTCTACAAACAAGAGAACGAAGTATAAGTGGCAGTATATCTATACAGTTGAAACCAAAAGATAGAACAAGGTACCCACAACAATGTCATTGCATGTCAAAAACATAATGCTGAGAGGAAGAAGCCGGGCACAAGAGAGTACATAGCATATGAGCATCATCATCTCACACACACACACACACACACACACACACACACATCCCAAAACAGACAAAACTTATCTCTGGGAATGGAAATCATGACCGTGGTTGCTTCTGATGATATGAAGATTGTGAGGGGACACTGCAGGCAGGTAGTCGTGGTCATCTATAACTTGATTTGATTGGGTAGTTGCTTGCATGAGTGTATGCATTTGCTACAACTCACCGCACTGTACAATTAAGATCTGTGCATTTCACCGTTTGTACATTTTACCTCAATGATAAACAAGCACCCAGAAATTTGAGCACAATGGCTGCTACCATCACCTCTTGACCGCATTACCGCAAGTGGTCTCCTTGCTTCCATCATATGTTTTTCCTATCTGTTTTCTACCTAGCAACGTGAATCACACCCTCTGAAAAACAAGTAAAGCCAAGTAACACCCCTGCTATGAATCCGCCATTGACTCACTCACAAGTAAAGCCAACACCCCTTAATGATTTACAAGGTTCTGGGAGTCTGGCCCCACGGGGTCCCTCTCCGATCTCACATCTACTTCCTCACTTGGGGAGCTCCAGTCACACGCTTTCTTGCCTCAGGCCTCTGCCCTTGTTCCCTCTGCTCTTCCCCCACCTTGCTAAATAATGCACTCCCTCACCTGTGAAGTCTCAGCCACACCTCACCAAGTCCCGGAGACCTCGCCTGGCTACTCTATTAAACATATGAACCCTCAACCCTCTCTAGCCCCCTCCCTCCCTTTGCTGTTTTCATAGTCCCTGCCACTAATATAGTATATAATGTTTGTTCTTGTAGTGGACGAGTGGCTCTCTTCACACACCTTCATGTAAAAATCTATGAAGGCAATGAATTCTCTGTGTTGGCTTCCCTGTTGCATGGCATGGCTTAAAATAGTGCCTGATGCAGGCACACATAAAAGGTACTCGATAAATATGAATTTCTGCATAAGTGGATGAATGGATGGATCATAAATATGGTCACTCTCTCACTGATGTTCTCATTCTGTTATTTATTAAAATGTTGAGGTAGACAGAGCCAAGGACAGTCATAAAGCACATCAGCGGAGAAATCCCTCCAGCTTGATCTAGATAGAGTCATGAACACTTGTTTTGGATGCATTCGCCAAGCTTAAATCATTCTGTCTTTCCTAGGACAACAAAGTCAGCTCTGTAAGTTTTTATCAGAGCAAGGCTTTCATCTGAATACAAAGTCAAAGCGTTTATTAATTGCTGTATCAATACTTTTAAGTTAATTTATCTCAATATGATATTATATATACAAACCTGTATCTCATTAATTAAAACATATGGTGATACTAAATATAGTATTTCCCCCACCACAATAGCAAAAAGAAAAAATATAAACTCTTAAAGAGTGTTATTTTTTGTGTGTTTTCAATGCCTCCATTCATTCCAGATTATAATGTCATCAATCTACTGATCATAGAAGCCACTAACTACTCAATCATGTCAACTAGTGTCATTGTAACTCTCCACCAGCACTGTAAAGTAGGGAAATTCAGATGGAATCTTGACTTAAATAAATCGCTTACACACCATCAAGGGGTACCGTCAAGCTCAAAGGAATATTCCATTTGTTAGTCACACAGCATGTTCTCGTGTACATATTTCTCTCAGTAGTGGGCATAATGTGGTAGTCAGTCACATACAATGGGGGTTCACATACCTTTCCCACTATTTGCTAACTGTAGGATCTTGGGCAAGTCACTCAATCCTATCTGCCTTAATTTCTTTATTTATAAAATACAGACAAAACAATACCTTCCTCATAAAGCTGCAAAGAGAACAAAGTGAGATAACAAATCTAAAAGTACAACAAGTGTTTTATGATTAAGCAATTATTAGCACTTGTATTAATGGCAAAGAAAGTTGCACACATATTTCTGTCCTTAGAAATCCCCCTTGGAACCTGGTGACTTGGACTTAAAACATACCAGAATAACAAAGCGGTGACAAATGCTGTGCCTGTGTAAGTTAAATAACTCTTGATATGATTAGGTTTATACTTTAATTAAATATTAATATTTGGTCGCCACTGACAACACTGGGGAGGCCTGACTGTGAGTGCCTGAAGCCCTTCTTTTCATAAAAATCAATCTATATTGAAATACGAAAGTCTCTGTTCTTCCCCAGAGATCAGAGATGCACATTGCTTACATGTGTCATGTGTCTCTCTCTGCCTAATTTCTCTGGACACACCAGAGTCTTTTTTTTTTCTTTTTCTTTTTTTCAGGGTCTCACTCTGTTGCCCAGGCTGGAGTGCAGTGGCATGATCACATCTTACCACTGGGCTCAGGTGATCCTTCCTCTTCAGCCTCCCCAGTAGCTGGGTCTACAGGTGCATGACATTATGACCGGCTAATTTTTAATATTTATTTTTGCAGAAACGAGGTCTCTCTATGTTGCCTAGGCCGGTTTCAAACTCCTGGGCTCAAGCAGTCCTCCTGCCTTGGTCTTCCAAAGTGCTGGGATTACAGACATGAGCCACCGTGCCTGGCCTCTAGAGTCCTGACTGTATTCTTGCTGATCATTCTCTGTCAGCCACGATGTCAGAGAACCACTGGTCCACAGGTCCTTGTTCCTGCTGGGCTACCATCACCATTGATGCAAAACACTGATGCTGCCATTCTTCTCTTCTAACCAAACCCGGACTCCACCACCAGCCCTAGGGGCTCTTTTGAGCTCCTGCAACCACTGAAATGCAGGTCGCTACAGATTAGGTCAGGCAAACATTGCTATCAACCCATCCCATCTTTATTTTATTTTATTTTATTTTATTTTTTTGAGTTGGAGTCTCACTCTGTCACTCAGACTGGAGTGCAGTGGCCGCTCCTGGCCACCGCAGCCTCGACCTGCTGGGCTCTGGCGATCCTTCTGCCTCAGTCTTCCGAGTAGCCGGAATTACAGGCACATGCTACCACGCAAGCCTGATTTTTTGACTTATTGTAGAGATGAGGTCTCGCCAAGTTGCCCAGGCGGGTCTCGAACTGCGGGCTCAGGCAATCCACTCACCTCAGCCTCCCAAAGCGCGGGATTACAGCCATCGAGCCCAGCTCCCATCCCATCTTTAAGACCCTCTCTGAAAGTCCAAAGCTTGCTGCTTTGATATGGTTAAGCAGATTTATACTTGGACCCCCACCCAGAAAGTGTGGGATTTTTTTTTCTTGCTCCAACACTTATTCCTGATCACTGCTGGCTATGTCAGACTTCATGCTTTATGGTGAATTTTTCCCTGCCTATATCCTTGCATCCTACATTGTACCTCACAACCACGTCCCACTGGATATGTTTGTACCTATCCAAACCCCAACTGTAGACAGAATTCTTGCCTCCTCCACTGACAGAGGTGCCTCAGTCTCCACACGAGTGCATCCAAATCAATTTTGAGGAGGGGATGTTATCTTGTCCTACACTCTAGCAACATGTGTCACAGTTTGGGATCAGTGGGACACTCTAGTACTTAAAAAAAATGCTAGTGACCTCCCTTGGCCGTAGCAGATCAATGCTGTGCAGTAGTCACAAAACTGAGTAGGAATAAGAAGAAATAATCTCATTTAGCACACAACAAATTTCTCTAGATGTTCATTAATATGAGTATTATGTATTCATAAACTTCCAATACTACATTTCCTTCTCTTTACACAGCCAATAAAGAAGGACACAATTATTAACTTTTGATGAACTTAGAGTCTATCATTCTGAGTGATCTATCACAGAAACAAAGAACCCAGTATCACATGTTCTCATTCATAAGCGGACCCTGAACAATTATCATAATACTACAAGAAAGGGATTGACAGTAGTGGAAAACTGCCTGGGGAGGGAACCGGGGCCGGAGCGGTAGGGAGTGGACACTTCATCAATAAAGGTACCTGATCGCAAACCAGGTGACGTGGGGACCAAAGTGAGACCCAAATTTTACCTGTACGATGACCATTTGTATACCTAATCCTGAATCGTACCCCACGTCTTTAAAATAAAAACGATTTTTAAAAAGTGGCGAAGAACTTTGGAAAAAAATTTAAATAAATTTTACTTTTCTTACAATTAATGCAAAATATAAATGTATATTGCATTTAATGTATATGCATATTAATTATAGAAATTTAGATAATACATACACATTGTAAAGACGAAAATGCAAAATATCCAAAATCCCCTAATCAATATATAATCATTGGAAAAGAGATCTCATTCTTAACTGAAAATAACATAAAAATATGCCACTCTTTGTGTGTGTGTGTGTGTGTGTGTGTGTGTGTGTGTGTGTGTGTCAGAGTCTCACTCTGTTGTCCAGGATGAAGTGCAGTGGCACGATCACAGCTCACTGCATCACTGCAGCCTTGACCTCCTGGAGTCAGATGATCCTTCCACCTTAGCCTCCTGAGTTGCTAGGACTTCAGGTGCATGGCACCACACCTGGCTAAATTTTTGATTTTTTGTAGAAATGAGGTCTCACTATGTTACCCAGGCTGGTCTTGCACCCCTGGACTCAAGCAGTCCTCCTTCCTTGGCCTCCCAACGTGCTGCAATTACAGGCATGAGCCACCACGCCTGGCTCTATGATGAGGAATAAACCTAGAGAAGCATTTCATCTTAAATTTTATAACACTGAATAACACTGAAATATCATCATCAACAACCTTGGCAGCAAAAAGACAGCTCTTCTGTAATAACTTGAGCCACATGAAATGACCATATCAGTGCTCAAGCTTCATTCAAAGTTTTTCCTTGAAGATACTGAATCTAAAACTTAGCAAGGAAAAAAGGAGACAAATTACAATGAGAAGCATTTCTTCACTGTTTCATACTGTGTCTGGAGAAAAGGGGAGCATGGAATGATGTACAGGTAAGTTACCAGGTTCAAAATTTAAAAAAAAAATCATCATATGACTAAAAAGGAAGAAAATGACTTAGGTTAATTCTATTTTCTTTAATATTCTATTATCATTTTATAAATAAGAAAAAAACAATTTTATGCTTCCTAGTCAAGGAATACTTGCTTTAAGAATAATAGAATGATTTCTACAATTCTAAGATGATTCCATTTAATAATTGTCATTCAAATAAATTTGAAGGCAGTATTAGAAAAATAATTCCATGAATTACAGGGTCAGACATTCTTAGTGCTATAATAATATTCCCAGATAGTTCTAATTAGTTGTAACACTAACGATACAGATAGTAAAGTGTTGTGAAGTAGCAAATTAACAGACTCTAGGAGATGCAGGCGAAGTTTTTCCAATCCGCACAGGACTACTATGCAGTTCATGTCGTTAGTGGTTTCCTAGGAAAGCCAACGTGAACATGTATGAATGCTTTTAAGTAATTACCACATGTTGATAAGATTAAGTCCTTGTATCTGAGTCACAATGTTTTTCAGGCAATCAAATTGCTATGTGTATTATATTTCACGTTACTCAAAACGAGAACAGAGCTAGATCTAGTTTTATTTCATTCTATATAGATGCCTGAAAAGCTCACTTTCATATCAGAATCGTGGGCATTTTTATTTTACAGATAAATAACCTAAGAATCATCATTTGTTCCAATCACACAAAAATTTGTCCAGAATGAGGATTAGAACTCTTAGTCCATGGATTTCCAATCTACTGTTTTCTGAGTACATGGGCACACAATTAATAAGTGTTTCCAGGCAATGACAGACTTCTGACTCGTGCAGATAATCGATTGATCAAAAAACAAGATGTTTTGATCATATGTCTAGACAAGCACTGTGTTAAGTCCCTCATAAGAAAAACAAAAGCAACAGGATTTCTGCCCTTACCAATATTTTACCAAAATTAGACTTACATATTTGAAACAATTAGAGACTATTAGGCAAGGATTGTGTAAATGCTCAACAACATTTTTTCTAGCTACATTACAGGACGTTTTAAAAGGAAGCAATCGATGTGATGTGGAAGAGTTCTAAAAGGCTCTTGGAGGAAGTACAATACATTCACAAAAGAGGGCAGACTTCAGGGAATTGTCCTGTGCACAGAGCCACACGCTTCGTTTGTGCCTCTCTATAGATCAATACAGAGGAGTCTAAAACAGAAACATAAGCCCCCCAACAAACACACGAAAACGCCCTGTGTTGTCATCACAAACTTCCCTCTTGGGGCACCGAGCTACCACTCACAC
The DNA here is from genome assembly GCA_963574415.1 of Tarsius wallacei. Lineage (NCBI taxonomy): Eukaryota > Metazoa > Chordata > Mammalia > Primates > Tarsiidae > Tarsius > Tarsius wallacei. Next base: position 11,845 of record CAUYQG010251941.1, read on the forward strand.
AGAGCGTTGCCCCATCTCCAGACTCCATCTTTCTTAGCACCACCCACTGATGCACTTTTAGGATTAGACTGTTCCCAGTTTCCAGGAAAAGCTACCACCTCCCGAAAGCCTTGCATCCACACTCCCACCCCCGCATTTCTGATGGAAGCTGGAGCCGGGAATAAAGTCAGAGTGCTGAACCCAACAGTGGGCACCTCGTGCAGACCCAGGCTTCTTTGTAGCCATCGGATGATGCAAGGGGATGTTTGGATGGCTCAGATGGCCCATGCCACTGAGAGGCAGCACTCTCCACACCGTGTTCTTACCCTGCGCTTGGGCAGCTCCGTTTCCCAGATGCTGACAGCTTGCCTCATTCTCCATTTCAGCCACTACCTCGTCTTAGGCGAGAGTTTGTCTGACCTGTGTCAGTTCCTTGACGTTGGATCCTGTACCAAAATTGTCAAGTCAATTGTACCCATAGAAGTCTTGCCGCTTGCCTTGGTCCTAAGGGCAGAGCCATCATTTTGGGTATCCCCCTTGCCTACTCCAATATCTTGGTACTGATAGCTTTTGGAACTGGGATTCAGGACGTTTTATCCTACAGATCCTAGGACAAGACTGCCGGGTGGTTCTGTCTAGGCTCTGTGGTCACATCATCTTCCTTCAGTCTTTTTCCTGCCTAAGCGAGCAGCTTTCTATGCTTGAGGGGTCACTTTGCAACCAGGTACGCTTGACTCACCCAAGTCAGTCGCATACATTTGGTTCATGAGCCCAGCACTGCCCCACTCAGTAAGTTACTGTCCCCGGACACTCGATTGAGTCTTTGTTTATATCACATTCCGAGTGCTCTCACCTCAAGCCATTTCTACACATTTTTAGTCTATCACAACAAAGTATAAAATGGGTTGGTTCTTAGTCTCAATGGAACGAAGTAGATAAGAAAAACAAAGCAATAACAAGCCAAAAAACCCTGCTTTGTCAAGAAGTATAGCAAGAAATTAATAGAATGAGGAGTCCTGACATTCTGTGCCCAGCAAATCCTCTAGATAATTAGACATCTGATTTCTTGAAGGGTTGACTCTAAATGATGCCTTTCCTTTAGCTGGTTTACTTTCTAAAATGGAATGGTGACAATATAGCCTGTTTAGGGCTAAATGTAAGGCCAAAGTCTCCCAGCACTTTTCCTTAGGTTTTTGTCAGATCTTCAAAGATAACTTTCAGGGATCCTTTTTTCCCCCCAGTCTTCCAGATGACTGCATCAATTCCATATACTTCAGTGTGTAGATGGCCAGATTAGAAGGCCTAAAACACCAACTTTAAAGTCTATTATATCACTTCTTTCATACTTTTGTATTATGTACTCATTGCTGTTTAAAATATATACCTTGGCTTTCCTGTGCATTTTTGAGCATTAAACAATTGTGTGGCATTCAGGATAAACCTTATATCAATGAAAAAAAAGATCATATAATATAATTCAGCAACTCTACTGTACAAGTAAATATATCACCTATGGCAAGATAATACATTGGGTATAAATTGTCTTCTTCCTACATTTTGTCCCTACCCTCGAATTCCATAAAGGCAACTTTTTGTTGTTGTTGTTATTTTGCCTCAGGGCAAGTTTGTGATACTGAGTAGAAAGAAAAGGGTGCAATGAATATATCAGAAGATAAAGAAGAAAGCGTCATAAGACAAGGAAGCGGCCAGAATTTGAGGGGTCCATATCTATCAGAAGCCTGCACATGAGTTTACTGGTTACTTCTAACAAAGCAGAACTATCTAATTTAAGTAGTCATGCTGTGACATCAACATTCATATAGCAGCAAGAGATTTTTATTGTCTCATTTTAGGTACAGCACATGAGGAAAATAAATGTGCGATAGAAAACCTCATATTAACATGGATACAATCACATCTCAAGAAGAGTTGTGTCTCTATTTACAGACATGCATTACTAGTCACAGAAACAATTCTATTTGCTGTGGAATATCTTGTCATTTGAAGACGTTGACAAATGTGCCTGATGACTCCTTGTAAACACTGAGCACTAAATAAATGTTAGCTAAATTCAATATGTTAGAAATTACATGCATGGATTTGGAAGGAAAAAGCAAATTTTATAAATATGTATATACTTTTCAGACATGAGAAAACCAACTTTTTCTAAAGAATACTATTTTCTAAACCATTTCCCTTCTACACAAACTTCATTAATAGAGTTCCTTTTAGATTTAAATTACTTTCTAACTTCATTATTTGTCCTGCATATACTCTCAAAATTTTTCTAATTCAAAGGATGCACTCAAGCATCTCTTTGTGTCTCAAGGATCAGCAAATCTTACGAGAAACAATAAGTGGCTTTGTCAGGTACTGAATGAGGGAGAAATCTCTGCAGTAAGGAATAAACTATATTTTAGCACTTAAAAGAACATTTTTTTAAACATGCACACGATTTAAAAATCCAATCACAAGAATGAAAGACTTTAAAAATTAAGATGTCTTCTTAAAGAGACAATCAGTATCCTAAAGGCAGAAATACCGGTAGCAACTGATCTTTCAGCCCAATAAAAATTCAAATAAAAACAAACGCGACAAAAGAACCCCCTGCTTCTTTTTCTGTAGTTCCCATGCAAAGGCGTCAACCCACTTTCAGCCTCAGCACTACTGACATTTTGAGTTGGATGATTTGTTGTGGTGGTGGTCTGTCCTGTGCATTGCAGGATGTTTGGTGGCATCCCTGGGATCTACACACCAGATGCTGGTAGCACCTCTCCCTCCTCACTGCACCCCCCACCCCCCCAGACACACACACTGACAATCAATAGTGTTTCCAGACACTGTCTAAAGTCCCCTGGGAGGCAACATCTCCCCCTCCCTGCCTCCTCCCGGGAGTCCCAGCTTTCACCTCATTCCCTTTTTGCTAATTTTTCAATGGCATTTATTTTACCCAGTCATTTAAGGTGCAAAATGTAATTTGACTTTTAATGTTTGCACAAAAAAAAAAAAAGATGCAAAGGCTGAACAACATTCTTGTCTTGGTGTGTATGACTAAAGAATGTGTCATATTCAGTGTCCTGAATGTTATGTGGGTTTCTTCCCATCTAGAGAGAGTGAACTCCAGTGACTAAAGGAATTTCTGTGCCTGTAGGTCAGGCAACTTGAATTCAAAGTTCACTTTTAACATCATGCTTAAATCCCTGACATTTTTTTTTTAGATTAGAAAATATATTTTATTTAAAAGTAAATTAGAGAGAGAGAGAGAAAGCGAAGATTCACTTTCCCAAGGTGGGAAAGGGGGCCCAAGCCAGAAAGCACGGCAACAGCCATAGCTCAAAGGGCACGTGGCCACACCAGAGTCTAGCAAGGCAATGGCCTCCCTGATACTTCTAATCTTCATATTAAAGAGGTAGATGACAATATCTCCACTTTATATTATTACGGGAATTAAATGGAATAACATCTCTAAAGAACATGCCTTCCATTAAATAATCAGTCCGTTATCTTATGCTTATAACTATAAAGTTATAAAAATATCATCTGTCATATGTATTCTTTCATTTCATCAAAATAGCATATTTACTCTTCTAGCTTTTCAATTATTCAACGAGGACTACATCATTTGGAACATCCTCTAGTTCTCCGGAAGAAGAAATTTAAATTTACTTCAGTTGGCCTATATGATAGGACACGGCAACAGGGTAAACATAACTTTATCGTTTACTTTATTTTTTATCTATAAGAATCTGGCTGTATTCTTTGTAAATGTAATGATCAAGGAGAAAAACATTTGTTTTCCTCTTGACACAACTTCTTTAACCTTGCTAGAGAATGAATTGGACTACCGCTAGCTATGAAACCATCCTGAAGCCCATTCCTCCTAAGTAGCTGTGTGACATCAATGAAATGCCCCACATTATGAGGATTTACTAGATATGGTGTATTTTGTCACTCAGTGTTATGCCCCAGCTGGAATCACGAAGGACACACTTTCTTTTGTCTATACTGTGCTTGAAGTTGACTTTGTTGAGGCATTCCTCACATATGAGACATTCACATAAAACAGGGTCCCCGTCCTCAAAGAGCTTGCACTTGTTCCGTAGGGAGTAATGTGGAAAATTAAGCACCGTAATCATGAAAGTCTAATAATTATGACACATGCTAATTGTCAGAAAGCAACCACGGTCAGAACAATATAGACCACCTACTTATCTTTTCCAGGATGCATAAGCCCTCACTTTGCTAAAATATCCCCTCCATCCTTTCCGTTCCCCTGCTTTACATAGATAACCTGCTCCAGAATCTCTTTGGCCTCATCTTCCCCAGTGACTCATGGGCCAATCAATCATTCCTCACTTCCATGTGACTAACCTAAGAACACAAATAAGAGTATAACCCATCCCTTAGCCAGATAGAGATACAGTTAAATAATGCCCAGGGTATCAGGTCTCACTTAAATGTTAGTTCTACAAAAACCCTTCCTTGACCTTGCCAATGAACTAGGTTCATTCTTTCTACATTAAGCTCCTTTACACTCTGCAGTTTTCCTACGTGAACTTTTTACAAGTAAAGTATAATAGTTTGATGCTCGTCTGAGTGAAAAATTAGCTACGGCCAATTTATGAGTCAGCATTCCCAGGTGTAGGATTATAAGCTGTCAATGCAGCCAGGCTGCTGATCTCATCCAGCACTACTTTCCACAATTCTGGTTTAAGTAGATACACTCGCCAACAGCATGTATCTAACAAATACCTGAGAAGTTAAGTGACTTATGAACAAACCCGAAGTCTAGCGACTAGCAAACACAACAGGTTTGTCTTTGACGTAAGAGGCCTATCTAATTTGGAAACATTTGTTTTGTGCTATCTCAAGATGAAATTTCCATTTCTTTAAGCTTGTGTTATTAAGTTAAATTATTACTAACATTCCAGAGGCAAAACACAAGATAATTCTACTGAAATTCACTGTGTTTTCCTTGATGTTGAAGGCTGCTATAATCTGAAGCCTAAGTATCAATAGCAAAACAAAATGTGCTTTCTTATTTAGTTATCTTGTCAAGAAATTCACCTAACTTTCCTGAATCATTTTCAGTTCAACCAACATTTCTGGGGAGTCCAAATAGGAGGGAGAACCTCCTCTAGGGCCTGGGAGAGTCAAGTAAATAAAACAAGCAAATAACAGATAATTTTACTAATATAAGCACAGTGTAAAGAAAAAAAAGGTCACTAAAGCCCATTCTGGAGTTTACTGAAGAATTCCTGGGAGAGATGAATATGGAGTGAGTCTTAAAAGAAGACTTTTTCAGAAAAAAAGGTAAGAAGGATTTTCAGGAAAAACATAGTCAAAGCTGGAGGGCAACACAGAGTTTAACTATAATTAAACAATTTAGGATTAGGAGAGCCAAAGTATAAGGAGTGAGAACCCCAGAATAGAGAAATCGGTAGACCATTCACAGACTGATAACTAAAACAGCAAAGCACTGTGCATCACTGTGAGAGATAACTTTTCCAATCAGATCACAGAACGGCCAAAACAATTTCAACAACGAAGAGAACGAAATGGCTATTCTTAGACAATTCCATTTGGATGATAATGTTAGACTGTCCTGTATAAGATTTCAGAAAATACAACATTGTATGAAATACAATAAAAAAAATCCTGCAGTTATGATATTGTACCTCAGTTCTTGTAATCAAACAGAGCAGAAGTAGATGCTGCAATTACTTATTCATGTGAAAACTATTATTCACTTCATTAGATCAGTGCTTTGCTTGTTCAAAGGTTTTCTTATGGTTTTGCTTTCCAGTCTTTGCTTCTTGTTTATAGAAGAATAATTTGGGAGATTTTTCTAGATTGATAAGGTATTCTCCCAAACCACTCACAGCAAAGAGATCTCTGGGCCAAGGAGATACATAGATACACTATCAATCACATGCCTGTATGGATATAAATACATTGCAATTTAAGATTTTGATTTTTCAACCATTAGTCCAGTTGTTATAAAAATATTTTAACAGTACTCAGGGGAATGGGTAAGCTTGATGTTTAATGCAAACCAGCTTGTGAAAAAATATGATCACTCCTATTATATTACAAAGCAATAAAATTAAAAAAGGAGTCCTTAGGGAGATATTTAATGTATATTGGTAGAGTTGCTCTCATAGAGGGTTGGATACTTACTAAGATAAGCAAAATACAGTGTTAGAAAAATTCTAGGCCTGGTATTTCCATAAAAATTATGTAGAATATAAAATATACATTTGAGTATAACTTGACTACATATCATATTAAAATTAGGCTGCAAAGAAAACAAAATCCACAATCCGTTTAAATGATTCCATTCATATATACTTCTGAAAGGTTGTATATGTAGGTTTTTTATAATAATGCAATTGTACTAAAATTTAATTAATAATAAATGCATGTAAATAATATACAAAAATTTAAATGACTACAATAAGCCTTATGCAGCTTCAGAATGCATCACAAGATTATACATAGGCCTTGGGCTCAACTGTGACTTGCACATATTTTTCTTCATAAGTGTATGCTTGAAAAAAGGAAAATATCCAGTATTTGTATATGTAGATTAAATATATATGTCAGCCTGAACATTATCTAAACTGGTTAAAAAGTTCAAAAATCATCTAGCCAACAAGTTTTGTTTACTCTCCCATGACAAGTTTTTCATGGAACTGTTGGGCTGATATGAAATCATACACATTCAGTAGTTTTCCAAACATGCTGAGCACCAGAGACTACTTTTGAAAAATAATCTCTAAATTTGTCACCATATTTTTGCAGTCATGCAATGAAGTAGTATTTTTAATGTCTCAATTTTACAAAGAAATAAACTAAAAGGTAAGAAAGTTACCCTGTTCATAGTTACACAGAGAACAAATGGTAACGAACTCAATAATTCTAACTATATGTAACAAAAATAATGATCAAACTTTTATACAATAAAGATATAGATCATAATTTTTCATAGTTATGGGAAGATTATCAGATAATAGAGAAATGAGCAAGTACTTCTAGTGAAGTGTGTAAGAAGGTACAAGAATTTGAACTAGGTCTATTTGACATCAGAAATTGAGGCCTTAGCCGGGCTCGGTGGCTCGGCCTGTAATCCCGTGCTTTGGGAGTCTGAGGTGAGTGGATTTCCTGAGCCCACGGGTTCGAGACCCGCCTGGGCAACTTGGTGAGACCTCGTCTCTACAATAAATCAAGAAATTAGCCGGGCGTGGTAGCACGGGCCTGTAGTTCCAGCTACTTGGAAGGCTGAGGTGGAAGGATCGCCGGAGCCCAGCAGGTCGAGGCTGCAGTGGCCGGCCACTGCACTCCAGTCTGGGCGACAGAGTGAGACTCCAACTCAAAAAAAAAAAAAAAGAAATCGAGGCCTTAACTTCCTTACTATGCAAATAATATTGATACAGACTAGAATGGTTGACATCAGCATCCTTCGAATTATGGCACCTGAAAAACTGAAGGACAGAATAATGAAAACATGAGATGATGTGATAGGAAAGCAGCTCTTTGGGTTCCAATTAAAGCTGAAATTCTAACAAAGCTCTCAGACCTGATCTGTGATCTTTACTCTCCTTGTCTCATTCTCAGGCTTCATGAAGAACAAAGAAAAGCACCTACCATGTAGATTTCTGTAGATGTTTATTTCTTAATCATCCTAGGAGCCACTGCAAAGACATAATTTCTGAGAAGTAAGAGACAACTAAGATATAATTACAATGTCATTTTTTACATGAAAAATTCACTCTAAAATATTTCAGAATTGGGATAAGAAAGATGAAAGGTTCAAAGGAGATAAAAGATAAGGCCTTGATACTCAAATAACTTTTAATTTTTATCGTTGTGAGGAAGTGAATGCTAGGTCCATGAAACAACTAGAGAACAAATAAATCACTTTCTGATAACGTGTTAAGGGGCAGAGCATTGACAGAGATAAAAAATATGGTAAATATTCACAAAAGGAGAAGACAACTTTCTGAAACCTGCATGCTACTGGGTGCCACATGGCAGACTTGCACCATTTTTTGCAGATCTCATTTATGAGATCATCTACAGCTCTGTCCAGACAGAGTGGAGAGCGAGAAAGCCAAAAACCCAGTTCTGTGTATCAAATGCTTTGCTTGCCAGTTAAAATCAGGCCCTTAAAATCATATATGACATGCCAGTTAAAATCAGGTCCTTAAAGCCTTAGAACATTGATTTCTGGGTTTCAATTCCTTTGTTTTAGACAAGAAAAATCTCAAGAAAATGGATGATGCCAGCGACCATCCTTTTGTCTTCATGTGTTCCACGAGCAGCCTTAGGCAGTGCAGCAGGGATGAGGCTACAGGTGTTCTCATCATCTTTGCTACAGTGGTCTCCTTTAGATACTTCTGAATGTGCTTATTCCTTGGGTTCTTATAGACCAAGGGGAAATAATGCAATCAATTTTTCCAACCCACATTTTGAAGAACCTTGAATTTTATAGGACACTATTCATTTGAGCACAGGTACACCAAACTCTACATATCTCTAAAACTTTTAAATAAGAACTTGATTTTCCCCCATTGTCCACTAAGAAGATTACTCTGAACATGTCTTTGTACATGTTAGTAATAACACCAACAACTAACATGAGTTAAAGACTATGAACGAGGCATCCTTTTATTTGCTTTATATCTATCACCATATTTAACACTTATAACAATCCTGTGAGTTAGAGGCTAAGCATCTTGCTCAAGACATCGCAGCTAGAATGTGTCGATCTTGGATGTGAAATCAGGCAGGGTGGCTTTAGAGCTTATACAATGACACTATTATGTTTACCCCCACTATCTTGGCAGCGCAATTACAACAATAAGCTGATCATCTGTAACTGCATGGGGGTCCAATTCCTCTAGACCTGGTACTGTAGTGCATCTTTCTACTCTTATATCCATTGATGCACAGTTGTCTTTCTCATAGACATACAACCCAAATCAAACTTGAGTTTATAGATTTGCGAGGAGGGGATTCAATAGTTTTAAGTAAGCTTTAGAAAATGCCCAGAGGAAATCATACAGTTAAGATCTGTACAACATTTATAACATTTAAGCAGATGAGAATTAGGGACTATAAGACTTTAAAATTCATACTGGCAGGAAGCCTCAAGCAGTGATGATAAAAGAAAACAAAATGATGCAAATTTAAGTGGATTAAATAGAGAGAAAAATCAGTGGGGGGGAAATCTTTAATCAAGCCAAAGTGCTGAAGACAATAGTGGTTGATGATGTGGAAATGGTTAATAGTTTTATATCTACTGAGATCAGCCCTATTCAGGTAATTTTTTCCCATACTCCCAGTCCTTGATAACTTACTCTGAGAAGCCAAGAATATGTAGACTTGTAGGACTGAAATGAACTCCACATGTGGGAAGAATTTTATTTAAATAGTCTGAAAATTTGAGTGCTAGAAAGGAATTTATATATCATCCAACCCCATCAGGAAAAAAGTGAGACTAAAAGAGGTTAATTAAGCTTACTTGAGGTCACACTAAAGCTGATTAATGTAAGCTTGAGTAAGATTGTTATGTAGTGGCAGAGTCTAGGAGGAAATACAAAAATCTAACACGTAGCATCCCACAAAGGATATAACTGCAGAAAATATCTTTTTAATATTTCCCTTAAATCCTTTTAAAAATCAACAGGAAGGAGATTATCAAAGATAGTAAATTATAACAATCACTGAAATACTTTTAAAAACTTGCTCCTTATATATCTTCATATTTTCTAAAACTCTGATGATCTTGGCATGTTCTTATTAGATTTGAAGATAAAACTGAGTACAAAGATGTTCTTCTCAATTTCTCACACCCTGGGTGAGAAATAAATGATGAAATATGGGCAATTAGAATTGTAAGTTTTTAAATGCTACTTTGACTCCTAACAAATAACACTGAAGTAGCCTCTGGAGATTTGATTGACAGTAAATTGAATGCACTCGGTGTCGTGTGTTATGGGAAAATAAAATAGAAAGCAATTATTTTTATCTTTAGAAAACCTATAACTTACTTGTGGTAAAAGGGCATATAGCATACACACACAAAGAAGATTAAAATATGTAAAAAGCAAAAGATGATGAAATTAAAGATAGCAAAGTGCATCAGTACGAGAAAAACAAAAATGCAAAGAGGCGAATAGGGTTAGGTGACAGGAAATCAGATGTCCTGAATAAGCTGGCAGATGAGAGTGTTGACTGAAGCCGGAAGTCCAGGGTGAGAAGAAAGGAAGATCTGATGTGATGTGGGAAAGAAAGAGTCAGGGAATGAATGTGCAAAAGGTTTTGCAGGCCATTTTGCAAAAAGATGGACTTCAGTGCACACAATAAAGGGAACCACTGAAGGCAAGCGACACGATGTAAATGTTATTTGTGAGAGAGAGCAACCTGACATTAAACAGATTACTGAAGTGAGACTAAAGTGTGGGAGACTCCATAGCAGTGGAAAAGCAATGCTTCAGTCAGGTGTTCCTCAGGAAGGAAAAAGGTGACTGGCTTTCAGTAAAAGATTCAGAATTGGATAACGATATCCCATGCCGAGCATTCATCCAACTTGTAATGTATATAATATATATTATTTAAATTATATATATTATTTTCAGATTCGTCATCATCTGATGAAAAAAAAATCAGTGCTTAGAGGCTATATCTATATGACATTCAGCTTTCCTCGTATGCATACAGGTAGTCGTACCAATAATTACTTTTGATTTTTCTCAAATCTCTTTTACTTAAACATTCACATTCTTTGATTTAGACCTATAAATATATGGATAACCTAGAATCTAGCATTAAAGAAGGATGCCTGCCATCATATCTCACTTTTTCCAGTTATGACATCAAGTGTCTTTGTGTGCCTGCTTTAATAATCTTCCTAATTTATAGCCTTTGGTTACTCCTTTGGTCTGATGGCTGATAACACAGTCTCAAAACTGTGCACGGCATATAGCTTCCTCAGACCTTACAACGCTTTATGGAGGCCTCACTAAAAATCAATTTAATGTTCATTTCACATTCAATTTGTTAGCCTTTTTACTTTAAGTTTTGGTCACACGGACCATATCAAAAATCACAGTAACGTGCTATACTGATTTCCAATTCAAAATGTATTTAAAATGGAATAGGCTATTTAACTGTTATGACAGATTTAAAGGGGTGGGTCATTGGAAAAATTTATAAATGGCGGCCTGATAATATAATGTTTTGTAACTACCAACTACTTACAGATTCCTATGTGCCAAGCATGGTGTTTCATTGTCTCAGTAAATTTTTCAAATACACTCCAAGGGGTAGACATTATATTTTTTATTTTCTAGGCAAATGCATGGGCAGTTATAATAGTTCAGCATTAATATGTGCTTATGTGAAAGCAATAAGCTGAGCACTTTATGAGTGCAGGGTGACTTAATTTTCATTTTAAAAAAACCTGAGATAGGCTGTATCTTTATCCTGGTTTCACTGAGGTGAAGAAAAGTTATATAATTTGCATAGTTAATAAATGGCAGGTCTGGGCTCAGAGAAGTAGTGCTCTGAATATACAACAAAGCTTAGATCTAAAAAAAAAAAAATGTCTGCTAACTTGAAAGCCCTGTTCTTAATCATTATGCCTATTACCACCTAAGCTGACTCCTGCCTCTAGATGGACAATTTTCTTACTACCCGAAATAGGGTAAAGCTTCATTACTAATTTAGACGAGAAGTGTTATAACTTCCTATGACTATTATCCAATTATATAAAAATGATTGCAGTCAGAAAGTTTAAACCCTACCTCAAATACACAGGTCAGTTTTTTTTTTCAGTGAGGAATTTAATACTCTGAAGTAGTTTTCTTTCATATTAGGAATCCTCTGTCTTCCTTTCCAGTCCTCTTACCAAAACTTTGACTTCAGCTAGAGAATCTAAAATAGGTTATGTTTAGAAGTGCTGCAGGCAAAATAATATTTTCATAAATGCCTCAAAATAAAACTACTAAAGCACTCTTAAAACATGGCACCTTTTAACTTGTCCGTTCAACATTCTACAAATGTTTACAAAACATATATTAAAAGCTAGTTAGTATTTTGAATATCAAAAATATAAATAGAGTTGCTGAACTTAAAAACACCAGTATTGAGATGGGGGAAGACATGTTTATATGTACCTGCAACTGTCCATAACACAGTATGTAGATGCAATACAGCAAACTGGTAAAGAGGGGTTACTCTGAAAACAAACGCTTGGATTTGAATGATTGCTCCACCACTTTACTAACTGGGTAAGACTGGGCAACTGACAAAAATTCTGTGTACTTCAGAAATCTCACACACAAAATGAGGATGAGAGCATTTACTGTACGAGATGATATTGACAATTAGCCTAGATAATGCTAAATTGGCCTGACAATCAGGAACTAGGTAACATGTGTTATTCAGTTTCATGGAATGTGCTAAACACGTATGAATAAAGTCCTTTGGGAACCCAGACAAATGACTGACCCATTCTCTGAGATGGGCAAGAAGCCAGTGCCAGGAAACGCTTTGCAGAGTTCCACAACTGTCCTGTGCTTTAATCTGGTTATATACAAAAGGAACTGACAGTGTATTCCAGGGAGAGAAAATTGCAAAAACAAGGGCACAGTAAACTGGAAATGTATGATCTGTTGGTGAAGTAAGTAGTGGTGTTTCAATATGGTGGGACTTAAAAAAGTAAGTGAAAGCAGTGGTTAGAGACAGATGAAAGCAAGAGGAGAGTAATGTCTCCAGCAGGGATCCCCAGGTGTCAACTGAGTTAGTCGATGCTAAACTACTTTACAGGGAGACCATGACTCTTAGGCCAATTCACAGTACTCACAGTACTAATTTGCTTGGTAGAACTGTAGCCCGTTCGAGTTAAATGCTCAGTCATTGCCTGCTGAATAGAACTATAAAACAAAGCAAAATAAGAAAGCCATCAAACCATCTAACTGATGGACACCATCTTTAAGCAATAGTTGAGTGGTAATATCCTGGTTTGATTAACTTTGACACTGACTTCACAAATCTACAATAAGTACACAAATTAATACTTCCGTTAGATCAACATAGGGTATGCTATTGGTATTTTTTCCAAATACTACCCATTGGAGATGGGAGAGAGTTCATAGACGTTTCTTATAAAAGCTTATAGATCATTTATTTCAACTCAGTCACCCAAACAATTAAGCAACCTACGTTCCTGCTAAAATTCAACATAAAAACCACACTATTTATTTCAAAATAATATGTGCTTCTTAAGTCAACTATGTAGTCAATGACAACATTAGTAATTCATTTATATAGATCATTTTGAAGAAGATGGTTACGACTATGTACCACATTTAATTTAATCAAGCATGGTGCACACTATCATTGAATTTGTGAGTAACTAACCTTAGTGTCCAATTTCCAAATAAATTAGTCCTGGAATACATTATTATATTATACATATATAATGCGTATGTCTGTGGAGATATATGTGTCTGTGGAGATACATATGTCTCTGTAAGTCTATGAACTCTCTCCCACCTCAAGTGGATAGCATTTAGAAAAATCACCCATGGCATACTCTATGTTGATAGAATGGACAAGATCAAGTGAAGACAGGAAACTATTATTCAACTGTTGGCTTTCAGAGTGTATTCATCAGGAGCTCCATAACAAGTTAGATGGTTTAGTGGTTGTCTTATTTTGCTTTATTTTATAATTCTATTCAGCCAACAATTACTGAGCATTTTATTTGAACAAGCCACAGAACACTGTGAATGCCCGTGAGTAGGCCTGACAGTCATGGTTTCTCTTCGAGTTGTCAAATGGTGATTTACTAGGTTTTATACTCAACCAAAATTTTTATATAATAGTTAAGTTCAACAACCATTTTCACTATGTTGTTTTCCTTCCCCTGGGGTAGGAATAAAATGTATGTATGTATGTATGTATTATTTTTAAAATTTTCAAGATGTGGGGTACAAGTCAGGATTAGGTACATAAGTGGTCATCGTACAGGTGAGGTTTGGGTCTCCCACTGATCCTCACTTCACCTGGTTTGGGATCCGGTACGCTTACTGATGTGTTCTGTTCACAATAGCAAAAGTATAGAACTGTGCTGCCCATTTTCACCGTTTTACAAAACATTTCTTAAGGAAATAGAGGACATTATTTGAAAGGATAAAGAATTTGCAAAAGGTATTGGAGGTAATATCTATAATAACACTTCCCACTATTGTGCTAAGATAAAGTCATGTGAAAATAAAGTTTTTTATGCCAATGTATAAAATACACAATGTATTCTGCTGTTTCTGTAGCAAAGGTATCTGAAAGCCTGTCTTCTGTAAAACAACTAAGTTAATTTTTCTGCAAGACACATTTTTGTGCAATACAGACCCGTTTGGCAACTCTGTATTTTTCACCTGCTTTATTACAATGGCTCTTAAGGTTGTGTGACTCTCATATATACTGATTATTCTGAAAGAAATCCCAAGAGCAGAAAATGAGAATGCATGTTGTATACACACTCTTTAGTAATTGTGGTAAATGCTTAAGCTACACAGTTTTGAATTCTACTGGGATATGACAATTTAGTATATTTCACTATACTAAAATCTTCAAAGAGTACTAGCCAGCATCGTCAGCTGTGTATGCTATCAGAGTATAACACAAACATTTTCCCCCAAAGGTCGTTATATGCCAATTATCCATGTCTCTCACTGCTAATAAGGTATGCTAATTTGTTTTCGATGCTCAAGGTAAAATACTGTGTACAAAAGTCTATGTGGTACTCTTTCCTTACTATTATGCAAGGTATTGTATTTTCTTTTCTCTCTCTTTTAACAGACTGTTTTCTAAAGCATTTTTAATTTCACAGCAAAACTGAAAAAAAAGTACAAAGTGGCCAAGTAGTTGTTGACCTGCCTCCTGCACACATGTATCTGCTATTGTACGGTCATACACCATAGTTCCACTGCCCCTCAAATTCTCTGTCTTCCACCCATATAGCCCTCCTCCCCTCCCCTCAACTCCTGACAACCACCGATCTTTCGGCTATCTTCATAATTTTGTCTTTTCTAGAATGCCATACATTCGGAACCACGCAGTATGTAGCCGTTTCAGATTGACGCCTTTCACCTAGTAATATGTATTTAAGTTTCCTCCATGTCTTTTCATGCCTTGCTAGATCATTTCTTCCTCTCCCTGAGTGATATTTCATTGTATGAATGTACCACCATGTATTTATCCGTTCACCCACTGAAGGGCGTCTGGGTTGTTTCCAAGATTTGGCAAGTATCCATAAAGCTGCTATAAACATCCAGGCGTAAGCTTCTGTGTAGGCATACGTTTTCAACTCATTTGTGTAAATTCCAAAGAGCAGAATAGTATGACAGAAGTACGTTGTTTTGTAAGAAACCACTAAACAATCTCCAAAGTAATTGCAAAAGTGTGCATTTCACCAGCAAAAATGAGAGTTCCCGTTGCTCCACATTCTTGCTAGCATTTGATGTTCTCAGTATTTTGTATTTTGACCATTCAAAAAGTGGTCAAAATTAGGTGTAGTGGTACCTCATTTTTTTTTTCTTTTTAATTTATTTTTATTTTTATTTTTTTTTAGTTGGAGTCTCACTCTGTCGCCCAGACTGGAGTGCAGTGGCCGCTCCGGGCCACTGCAGCCTCGACCTGCTGGGCTCCGGCAATCCTTCCGCCTCAGCCTTCCAAGTAGCTGGAACTACAGGCGCGTGCTACCACGCCCAGCTGATTTTTGATTTATCGTAGAGATGAGGTCTTGCCAAGTTGCCCAGGCGGGTCTCAAACCCGCAGGCTCAGTTGTTTTTTTTCAATTTGTGTTTCCCTAATGACACATGATGGTGAGCATCTTTAAACATTCATGTTTGCTGTCTGTATATTTTCTTTGGTGAGGTATTGGTTCAGGTTTTTTGGCCCATTTTTTAATTGAGTGTTTTCTTATTGCTGAATTTTGAGCGATCTGTGCATATTTTCGATAATAGTCTTTTAACAGATATGCCTTTTGCAAGGACTTTCTCCCAATCTGTGGCCTGTCTTCTCATGTTTGCTGTTGTTGTTAGTATTTTCTACAGAGGAATAGTTTAAATTTTAATGAAGTACAGCATATCAATTTTCTTTCATGGATTAGGCTTTAGCTTTGTATCTAAAAAGTCATCACTATTCCCAAGGTCATTCAGGCTCTTTGCTGTCTTCTAGGAGTTGTACTGTTGTGTTTTGCATTTAGATCTACTTCATTCTGAGTAAATTTTTGTGAAAGGTATAAGGTATGTGTCTAGATTCACTCTCTTGCATGTGGATATCCAGTTACTCCAGCCTCATTTGTTGAAAAGACTATTGCTCCATTGTATTGTCTTTGCTCTTTATCAAAGATCGGTTGACTATAGCTGTGTGGGTCTATTTCTGGGCTCTCTATTCTGTTCCATAGATCTATTTATCTATTCTTTCATCAATACCACACTGTCTTGATTATTATAGCTTTGTAGTAAGTTTTGGAGGTGTGTAGTATCAGTCCTCCAACTTTGTTCTTTTCCTTCAATATTGTGTTGTCTTTTGTCTCTCCATATGAACTGTTCAACAAATTTGATGGTAGCCACAAAATAATGTGCTGGACTTCACATTGGGATTGCACTGAATCTATAGAACAAGTTGAAAAGAACTACCATCTCTCGACAGTATCGAGTGTTCCTATTTATACATATAGAGTATGTCTCCATTTATTTAGTTCTTTGATTTCATTCAGGAGAATGTTGTAATTTTTATCATGCAGGCTTTTAAAATACTTTGTTAGATTTATGCCTATGTATTTCATTGTTTGGGGCTGATAATATAAATGGCATCATGTTTTTAATGTCAAATTCTACTTGTTCATTGCTGGTATGTAGGAAGACTTTTGTGTAAACCTTGTATCCAGCAACCTTGCTATAATCACTCATTAGTTCCAGGAGTTTTTTTTTTTTTTTAATGATTCTTTCAGATTTTTTTTACATAGACAATCACATTATTTGTGAAAAGATTTTTTTTCTTCCTTTCCAATTCATATGCTTTCCCCACCTTTTCTTCTTTTATTGCATTAGGACTTTTAGTACTATATTGAAAAGACACGATGAGAGAGGAAATTCTTGCATTTTTCCTGATATTACTTAAAAATCTAGTTTT
Organism: Tarsius wallacei; assembly: GCA_963574415.1. Taxonomy (NCBI): domain Eukaryota; kingdom Metazoa; phylum Chordata; class Mammalia; order Primates; family Tarsiidae; genus Tarsius; species Tarsius wallacei. The sequence goes on from CAUYQG010251941.1 coordinate 29,032, forward strand.
TGATCCTTAAGTATACTGGCTTAAGTATGATGTTAGTTTTTTATAGACATTCTTTATCACGTTGAATAAGTTCCCTACTATTTTTATTTAAATAAGAGTTTAATCATATTTATTATCATTTCATCATAAAATGCTTATGAGTTAGGAGCTAAAAAGAATAAGGCAACACTTGGAGCAGATGTGAAAATACCTAGATAATATGTTATTAAAAATCTCAAACCTTTTGAGAATGAAAATTTTATTTAAATCTGAAGTGGTGCTATGACCACACATGATACAAGTTAGATTTTGTCAAATACCTTTTTCATGTATCTATTTATCTGATCAGGTGATTTTTCTACTTTAATCTGTTGATATGAAGAATTATATGAACTAACTTTAGATCTTGAACCAGCCTTGGGACAAACCCTACTTGGTCTTGGCATATAATTCCTTTTACATGTTGTTGGATTCAATTTGCTAATATTTTGTTGAGGATTTTTGCATCTATGTTCATGAAAGACATTAGACTATAGTTTTATTTTCTTGTATAACTTTGTCTGGTTTTGTGCTTAGGAAAACGCTGTTCTCATAGAATGAGTTGGACATACCTTGCTTCTAACTTGTGAAGAAGATTTGTAGAAATTTGGTATTGCTTCTTCCCTAAATGTCTTTGGAATTCACCACTGAATCCATCTTGACCTAGTTGTTTCTGTTTTGGAAGTTTATTAATTATTTATTTAACTCCTTTTATCAATATAAGACTATTTGGCCTGTCTATTTCTTCTTGTGTGAGTTTAGGCAGGTTGTGTCTTTCAAGACTAGTTGGCCTATTTCTTCTTGTATGAGTTTAGGCAGACTGTGTCTTTCAAGAAATGGGTTCATCTAAATTATCACATTTGTGGGTATAGAGCTGTTCACAGTATTTCTTATTATTCTTTTCATGTCATGATATCTGTAGTGATGTATAATAATTAAGTTTTAACTAGATTTCTTGAACTCACTTTGAGGAGTTAAACTACATTACACACACTTGGCTATAGTTATTGTCTACAAAAACAAACAAGGAAAACTTCTATAATACCCACATGAAGCGAAACAAATAAAAGAAAAAAAATCAATACCAAAAAGGACACACTGCTTACAGTATGTTTTTATGTTACTGGGCTGAGTCTCACCAGCAACTTACTCACATCATCTCTAATATCACTAGTTACTCCAGAAAATCAGGGAGCCAATCCATTAATATGGATTCAGAAAGTGTCATCTGAAATTAATATAATTTATATTGTCAAATGATTCCACAATATAGTAATCAGTCATATTTCAAACACAAATGTCCAACCATATTCATTGTCATTTCATCCTAACATGTTTGTATGAGTTGGGCGTTAAAGAAGATAAGGCAACACTTGGAGCAGATGTGAAAATACATATGATAGTAAATGACTGAAAATCTATCGGGCCTTTTGAGAGTGAAAAAAATTTATTTAAATCTGAAATGGGTGCTATGATCATATAACACTAATGATGTCTAATAATGAAAATCCATTTCCTATATGAAAACTAAGGGATCTGAACATTATTTTACCTTTAAAACACAAGGATATGGATAGTATTTAGTACGAAAACATTAGTTTTGCACTTACATTTAAGGAAAAAATACTTTAACAGGAAGATATATGAGGTGGATATAATTTCAAAATAACTGTTTCCCTCCATATAAGCAGAAACAGATTGTCTAAGCCTTCATGGCTTCATTCACAGCTGCAATTTATTAAGCACGGATTCTAGACACATTGTAGATCTCCTGACATCTCCAGCAGGGCAACCATCTTTGTTTATTCACTTAAGTATCAAAGCATTGAAAATAGTATCCGGCACATATTTGTCCCTTGACATATATTTTTCGCATGAATGAATATTTACTGCATTTAGTCCTGTTAAAATCCTATAAAGTATTGCTATCCCCAGTGTACACATAAAGAAACTGAGTCCAACAACAGTAATACACATGCCAAGAACACCAAGCCAGGTCTCTTCAGATCTGGGATTTGAGCCCAAGTCTTACTCTGCCAAACACACAAAAGGCCACCCCAGCCTATCCCCAAACTTTCTACTGCTACCCAGTTCTGCAATAGAAATATACACAGATAATCTGCAAGTATATAGGCTATATATGTCATTTGATAAAGTGGTTCTATACTGGTCATTCGGCATATGTTAAATACCAAATTCAGCTTTATTTCATTGTTCTTTAGCATTAATTATAGGTCTCAAAGTTCTTCCGAAAATAAAGCACTGGGAAATGTGTGAATTTTCAATTCAGTAGTTGCATTAAAAAAAATCTCAGTTGCCACAAAAATGTGAATTCCGACTGATGCACATAAAATAAAATTGCTGAAACGTAATCACAATCTATTTCTAAAAGACAGAAACTTTTCCTGAGTTTGCTTTCATGTCACTGAGGATGACATTGTGTCAGTTTTCCCTATAAAATACACTATTTACAGCATGTGCTATTCACTTATAAAATACATGAAGAAAATTGACATGCAAGATCCTGGTATGAGTCTCCTTTTAACAAATTTTAAACTCTTTGAGCAAATATCATTATAGCATTTACCTGCTGTGCACTGCTCTTTGATGGAAAATGCTCTTTGGGTTTCTCAGCAAGATTAGCCAATTTTTAAGCATGACTTTTCTTTTCTTTTCTTGTTCTGTGAGGACGGGAACAGATCTTTGTAAATCCTGCTAAATTATCTTCAAGTAAGCTTTCTTCTTGACCCAAAAGGATTCTTGAGTGATTACAGCACAGTTATCTTGACTCCAGTTCTGGACATGTCAATTCATACGTATTCATCTTGAGACTTAATTTCTGTGGGGGAATAGAGTATTTTTTCCTTTTCCCATAGGCTCTCCTGGATGAGATGCGGTAGCATATAGGAAAACACTTTGGAAAGCATCAGGTTCTATAGAAATATAAGATTAGTATCACTCATAAAAGTTATACATTCACGTGTTGTTTAATGACACGGATACATCCTGAGAAACGTATCATAAAGTGATTTCACCTTGTGTGTATATCATACTGTACTTACACAAAGATAAATGGTACAGCCTACCACATACCTAGTCTACGTGGCATAACCTGTTACTCCTAATGCTCCAATTTACTGTACAGCGATTGCAACATTATGGCAAATTTTTGTGCACCTAAATATATCTAAATGTAGAAAAGGTACAATAAAAATAAGGTATTGTAGCCGGGCTCAGTGGCTAAGCCTGTAATCTCTCGCCTTGGGAGGCTGAGGTGAGTGGATGGCCTGAGCCCGTGGGTTCGAGACCCACCTGGGCAACTTGGTGAGACCTCATCTCTACAATAAATCAAAAATCAGCCGGGCGTGGTGGCGCGCGCCTGTAGTTCCAGCTACTTGGAAGGCTGAGGCGGAAGGATCGCTGGAGCCCAGCAGTCGAGGCTGTGGAGGCCGGGAGCGGCCACTGCACTCCAGTCTGGGCGACGGAGTGAGACTCCAACTCAAAAAAAAATAAAAAATAAAAATAAAATAAAAAAATAAGGTATTGTAATTTCATGGGACCACTGCTGGGTATATGTGATTTGTCGTTGAATGAAATGGCCCGTGGCACATGATCATACATGGGAATAAATGGTCTTGGTCTGAAATATGAGATATAATGTCCCAAACCGAGGAGATTCATTTCCCTAATTAACTCATGTCTGCCCCTTGATTCTTTTCCTCTTTTGTATGAGAAACTCTACCAAGCTATTTAAGTCAGAAATCTGAGATAGTCCAAAATCCCTGCCTGCACTTCACCCCCAATGTAACTATCATACCCAGTTGGCAAGTCTCTTCTCTCCTCCACATCCATCTTTGTCCCTGCTGCTCTCAGGATCAAGCTAAACAAAAACCTTTGTTATGTATTGAGGTAATTTTTGATCTGACTCTTCTTTAGTTCCCTGTTTTTAATTCTAGGATCTGGACATGTTGGAATTTGCAATTCCGTGAGAACTATGTTCTCTATAACCATAGTGCCCTTTAAAAGGCCATCACACACATGTAATTGTAGGGACCTATGTGCTGGTGCGATGCCTGTTAGACAGGAGTCATTAGCACATCTCAGAAAGCATTTGTGTCTCTTTTGTAAATACTTTAAATGTAGAGACCGAGCCCAATTTCTACAGATAATTGAGAACTATCTTGAATTTGGCACTGAATAGGAAGGAAAAAGTAAAGACAATAGCTTCATTTGAAATGCATATAGATTTTAATTCAAAAATTTTATAAGAGAGTATAAAAGGAGGATATGGATTCATTAAAGAAGTGCTGCTAAATACAATTTTTTTTTTTTTTTTGAGTTGGAGTCTCACTCTGTCGCCCAGACTGGAGTGCAGTGGCTGCTCCTGCCCACCGCAGCCTCGACTGCTGGGCTCCGGCGATCCTTCCGCCTTAGCCTTCCAAGTAGCTGGAATTACAAGTGTGTGCTACCATGCCCAGTTAACTTTTTGATTTATTGTAGAGATGAGGTCTCGCCAAGTTGCCCAGGCGGGTCTCGAACCCGCGGGCTCAGGCCATCCACTCACCTCAGCCTCCCAAAGCGC